>CAUZXS010006500.1:12500-112500 GCA_963585895.1 Sepioteuthis lessoniana
TTTTTCAGAAATGTGATCATGCCCTTGGTAATGCTACCAGGGATGGCTCCCTGGGCAAGCCAGTGGTTGAACACATCCGTCAGAATAGGGACAAACATGTGCGACATCCTCAAGTACACTTCGAAGGATAAACCATCTAGTCCAGTCGACTTATTAAGGACGACCTGCTTCAACGCACTACGGACTTCATATTCATTAACCACACCCTCGCAACTAGCCGCTTCCGCCTCCCCAAGGCGGGGGAAGTCAGCTAAATAGTTGCGAAACTCCTGAACCTGGAGGTCAGGACAGCGGGCAAAGTGATCTCGAAAGTGTGTCCGGAAAGCCTCACGTATCTCACGACTCGATCTCAGCACGCGCCCGTCCGGGGTGTTAACGCGCTCGAAGTACCGACGATGGAACCTTCTCAACTCTTCCTTACGCATAAATGCGTTACATTTCACGGCTTCGTTCGGAACTCTTTTTAGCCTATTTCTATTTGTAACGCTCGCTAGCCTCGCGCTCGATGTCCCCCTTAGCTAGATCTATGGCTACGAAGTCCCCCCTTCCACCGCCCGGGAAAGTCTATCTTCTAAAGATTTTGCCTTCTTAGCCCTATTTAGAGCGAGCCGTTGGCTGTATTTGATGGCGAAATCCTTAATCCTATACTTAAGGGATGCCCACCACTTATTCCCAATAACCGCCTTCACTAACGCCCGCTGAATAAGGTTTTCCAGCCACACCCGGAAGTCCCATATCTCCAGTAAGGGGGTATTGAACTTCCAGTAGCTAGCCAGACTAGGCCTATTGACTAACTGCAGACTGACCCTAACAAGTTTAAAGTCAGCCCGCCCTAACCAGTGGAACGCGAGACAAGTAACTAGGTCACTGTCAGCCCTTCTCATTAACACTCTGTCCAGGTAAGACCGGACCTAGCCAGAGGGTGAATTTCCTATCCACGTCCACATCTCCCTCCCTGGGTGATCCAGACGGTACCTGTCGATCAAATCGAACTCAGTCAAAAAGTCCAACAGGCCGCTGTCACACCTTGCCAACCCGCTAACACCCCGACCGGCTCTATCTATCTTGGGGTCAAGGATCGCATTCCAATCCCCCACTAGAACTGTCTGCTTCGAGGCATCCAGGAACGACCCCAACCACTGAAAGAAGAGGCGTCTCTCCGCAGCAGTATTAGGCGCATAAACCGCAGCTATCCGAAACTCGAAAGTTTTCACAGCAAGATCAGCCACCAGCAGCCGGCCCTCGTCACCTGCAAAGACAACATTAACAATCGCATCAAAGCTGCATCCAACTAGCTGAGAGACCCTAGCGCTGAGGCGGCTGCCGAATGCTGAATAAACGACGAAGTCATTCTCCAGCACCCGACAGACCGTCTCGCAAATGAAGTGAGTCTCCTGCACTGCAGCGACATACACTCACAGGTTCAAGAGTTCAGCAAGCATGTGCGCACACTTGCTTGCATCCTTCAGTCCCCTCGCATTTAGACTAGCAACGTTTAAAACCATCCTGGCACACTTACCTACTCAGTGTTGACGATGGGCCGGAAATCCTCGGGGGTGAGGATGCCAACAGCCTGTCTCAAGGAGCTAGTGCCGAGTTCAGTATTCACTCGGCCATCCCTGGACACTCCAACATCCAGCGGGAACGGCACCTTTAGTGACCTGTAAAAAGAGGGGTGAACCAAAATAGGGACCCTCCCTGAACAAAACGGCAAACATCGTCTTAAGGAGGAGTGCTCCAACTCCGCCCGTGTCGGTTTGACAGACCGTATCCAAGAACTTCCACACGCCCTTGGAACGGTCGCCAGCCAAACGGACGAAGGTGGTCACCATGGGTGAACTCCTGAAGTTGACCGGGTTGCAAATTCTTTTTTTATTTATTTTTTCCAAGTCCAGCAGTGGCTTCAGTAACTTTCAGAGCTGGTAATCTGCCACCGATTCCGGCTCGACTGTACATAGAGCCACTGCCTTCCTGCACTGTTCGCTGGTCAGGTCTTGGTTTGCTCGGTTCGCCGCCCTAGCCTGCCGCCGGGATAACTTGAGTGTGGACTCTGCTGCTGCTAGTTTGATTTCTGTCGAAATCAAGTCCGGAAACACTTCCTAAGGGCAGCTGACCTTAGGAGGTCGATTTCCTCGACTCGGCCAAATTTACTGAGGAAAGCGGCCAACACTTCTCCGGTGATAAACGCCGAGATGTTACATACTGTTACACGGACCCTACTGGTCCCCTTGTATTCCGGCTGCAGTCGGAAGAACTTGGTCGTGATGGCAGTGGATGCGGCCTTTGAGGGTAGCAGGACGTCCCAAGTCACAAAACTTCGGAGACAAAAGTATTGACAGGGGACGCCTGCTTTCCGAAAGAGGTCCTCAAAGCCTTCCTTTTTTCAACCCAACCAGCCGTCTTGTTTTTAAGTCCGTAACCACCAGCGATAGAATTCTGGGCTCTAGCTTTTCAAGGATCTCTGGGATGGACAAGATTTCGTTGCCCGTAAAATACTGGGTATACTTGCCCACCCGATCTTTTTCATAATCCTCTGGCTTCTTTTGTTGGACTTTCCAGGGTGTTTTTACTGGGCTTGGTGGTTTTTCCCCTTGTCCCGGTTGGATTGGGCTGTCTGTTTCTGAGGGGAGCGGCAAAGATGGCCAATTTGAACCAATGAGGCTAGTCGCTTGTGTCCCCGGCTCCCCTCGTTCTTCCGACTGCTTCAGGAGGGCATCTTTTTCTATTTTGTCAGCTTCTTGTATTGGCGAAGATGGGTCGTAGGGATGAGACGGGCGAGAAGAATGAGAAGAACCCTCAATGATTGCAAAATAGAAACCAGGAGGGTCAACGTGATTTTGATGAAGGAACTAGATAGGGGCCTAACTAAATGCAAAAAAATAAAATAAAATACTAACTAAGCAAAGCAAAACAACAAGATAGCAAAGAGCAATCAAAAGCGGTTCAAATGATAAAGAGAAGTCGGTTTTCCACTTCAAACTTAGTCTCTTTTATCTCGCCACTTCACGTAGGCTTATCTCGTTCTCCTCCATAAAACAAGTCGCACCTCTTGCGCCCTTTTCTTCTTCTGATTTCCGCGTGTCGGTAGCAGAGAGAGCACACTTTCTGTTTCTTTGAGGTGAGATTGTTCGTGGCATTATTACTACACTCTCCCCTGATCCTATGATCACACATGAAACATTCGGGAGGTGGTCTTTTGCGCCTTGTTCTTCTTCACGGCAGTATTGTCACTAGGTCTTCATTAGAAGTATTATTGGAAGAGGCATCACCTGCATTTGTGCTGGGTGCCTGTTCACGCGGTCTCTCTCTAAGGGTTACAAATCTTTTGCTCGCATTCTCTGAAACCATGTCAGAACAGACCGTCGGCTGGCCTGGTCCCACTATGGGTTGCAGATCTTTCACGTGACGTGGCATTCCGTCGACCGTTATGTTCTGTGCACTGGTAATTCCAGTCACACGTCCCACTTTATATTTTGTGGTACATCGTCCATGTGGAGCTTTTACCCACACTCAGTCACCTGGTTTGAAAACAGCCTGCTGTTGATTGTGTGTCCGCACCGATGTTCCATTGATTCCTTTCAGTCGTATGCGGTACCGATAGACCATATTGGCTGGTGCTGTAGCAGAGGACACGTCATCCTTTGGCGTGACGTTGTACCAGTATACTGCTTCCGGTATGGTACACCGCTTTCTGGCGGCGATCCTTTTTACAGTTCTGTGACGTCGCTCGACGATGCCGTTACCAGAGGGGAGGTATGCACATCGGAATCGAAGTCGGACTCTCCACTCGTCTAGGAAGGCTTTGAGCAGGCTGCTCCGAAAGGCAGTGTCATTATCTGTCAGAATCTCTGTCGGCGAGTCGCGCTCATAGAAGAGCACCTTCAGATGGCAAACCGAGCGGGGCTGCAGTCGATCACCGTCAAAAAATGGGCCCCGTTACAATGGGTAATATCCATCGCTACCCGGTGCCATGTTTTTTTCACATTCAAAGCCCCCTTTGACCAGTGCACGGGTGCCGGATCGATCGACTGACACACTTCACATTTTCTGATGACGGTTTTCACTGCGGCTTTAGAGACCCCCGGGGCAATCTGTCTCACAAAAAGTATCCGCCGCACACCAGGAGGACCGCTTTGTCGGTGAACAATCTTGATCTGGTCAAGCCCAAATGAGCTCACGGACGCAGTGCAAGCAGGTTGCACAGGCCCAGTGTTCCTTTTAATGGCATCAAGCCACCTCTGGGGCACTCTAGTCAATCGATCTGCCTTATTTTAGCTAGATTTGACCAAGAACACATTCATCGACAACGAGTATTCTTTCACCAGTTTTATTATCGTGTCAAGCCGCTGTCGAATAAGCATCTCGCTTGCAACTTTGGTCCGTACACTTGCCGGTAAGGGTGTCTGAGATCCATTTGTGGACACAGACAGAATCAGTGAACAAATGCAAGGTGGTCGTCTTCCAGAGAATTGCAAGTTGATTCCTTTAATAATGGCATCGAGTTCTGCGAGTTTAATATGTTGGGAGTCCTTTTCTGGACGTAACCAACAAGCATTCTCCACTACAGCCCCATCATATACAAGTGACACGCCGGTAGCGAGAGAGCTTGCATCGACCCATACGCTGAGGGCTTAGTCGTCGACGCACCATCTGCCCCGCGCCGGGTCTTCCTTGTGCACTCTGATGATAACCTCTTTAATCACGGTGTTAAGAGGGGCGTCGTCAATTTTGTCATCCCATCCAATGGTGACGTCAGATGCTCTCCGCTTGATGAACGCCACAGCTACACGAAGCCAACCACCCACGGGAAGGTGCCCAACCAATTTGCCGCATAGTGAAAATATGCTCCGTCGCGTGACGACTCGAGGCATGTCTGGGATTTTGTTGCCTCTTCACCAATACAGAGAGTTATCCTCTCCCCAGGCCTGTAACCCAAGCACTCGTGCACCATCCTGTAGCCTTTCCGGCTCCTTGCTGAGGAGGCCAAAGCTGTAGAGATGTTCCTTCACGCGTGCCACAGGCACAATATTCTCGTCCACATACACATCATCAATATAGGCAGATGTTGCCCGCTGTATGCGCTTCTCCTTCGTCAAGAAAGCATCAATAATTGTCTGCATGATGGATGGTACGACATTGAGACCAAACCCCATGCGGGTCAGGCAATACCTTCGTCCCTTAAATAGTACAGTTTGATAGGACCACAGTGATTGGTGGACGCGTACTTGAAAGTATGCCTTGCGAAGGTCTAACACGGATACATTCGATCCTGCTCACCGCCATTCTCTCAACTTTTCGGTGCATATGTCTGCACGAGCCGTAAATGGATCCACGTGATCATTTAAGTCCCGATAGACGAGCACAGGCCTAACCTTTTGTTTATTCTGCTGGAGGACTGCCATTAACGGGATCAGGTCCTTCGGGGATCCCAATTTATCTTCTGGGTAAGGAACTAACCACCCATTATCAATCCAGTTTTGTAGCTCTTTATCGTATTCTGCACGAGCTCTTGCGGGGATGGTGTACTCCGGTACTCTGTTGTATAATTTTTCTGGTGGCTGATCACCAGACTACTTCCACGACACTGTCCAGAATTTGGTGCACTAGTTGAACTCTGCGCGAAAGTCGGGCTGTTCTAGCTCTATTGTCGCACCCAAAGTGTGAGCCGACTCGGCAAAATGTGCCTTGCCTCGTTTGTCGATGTGCACGCCACCCAATTTCTTGATGACCTCCATTCCCAGAAGGAGGTCGAATCCCAATGGCTTGCTATTTACCACTAGCACGTTCGTCTTTAAGGGATTTCTGTTGGTCACTGTTAAAGTTATTTATAAAGCTTAACTTAGTCTGAAACAAGACCCTTGTATGTGTTTATCTAACCATTCCAATACAGCAGGACACAACACAAGGTCAATTTCTAAGTGAATTATATCCAGTTTGAATTCAGTGTTTTCATTTTACTAAACTGTTTGCACTACTATTTTACCTGTAGCTGGAGGAAGAGATGGCTTCATGCCTTTTCCAGAGGCGTAAGTGCTAGATGAAATACTAGCAGTCTTTTCCAAGATTTAAACACTGGTCGCTGTTTCAATTTTCAAAGATGGTAATAATTATGCAAACATGCCTCTACAAGACCAGAGTAGTAGAGGATTTCTTAAATTAAAATATGATGGTGAATACACTGTATAAAATAATAAAATACTGGTGAATACGCCATGTTAAACAAGAAAATCCAATGTATAAAATACACTGGTGAATCAGTCAGTACAATTAGCTTGTTAACCATTACATATATAATCCCTTTATATATACTTTAAGAGTATGCATACAATTGCTGAAATCCACAGAAAAACAGCTATAGCAATGTAATTATTCATTATCTCTATAGAATGAAAAATGTCACATAAGGACATTTTTATGTGGATTTTTGCCTAAAATACCAAAAGTAAATTTGATCCTATCCCTCATAGTACAATGGGGAGATGCTGTTTGGGAGATAGATCTCAGGCCATCAGGCTGCTGTAAATTTTGTTTGTTTCTAGGCCAATAGGTTTACTAGGTAAAATGCTTTGTTTCTCTACCTACATCCAATGCATATCACTTACAGTTCTGCTTTTTTATTGTCTCACAAAGCTGTCCACTAAGCAGAGTCTCCTGGCTTTGCTGGGGCTGCCCATTAAGCAACAGTTGATCTGGAATTGGCCCCCTGCTGAGGAAGGCCAACAACTATCCTAATGAAACAGCAATGTACACATATACTCATATATACACACAGACATCTATACAAATATATTCATAGATAAATACAGACACTACATTCTTATATAAATATTTTAAATTGGTTTGCATTATTGTACACACCAACTTAATCATTTTCATATAAATATACTTGTATATTTGCACACACACAATTTTTACAGAAAAATGAATGCATACACATGTATAAATATATGCATGTATATATACACACACACACACACACACACACACACACAATGCATACAAATCCATTGAGTTGTCTGTTTATATGCCATAATAATACACCATATTTATGAACATATTTACTCAGATGCGCAAGAATAAGAATTGTGTATCTAATCAATTATGTCCTTATGTCTGTCATTCTCTGTTCATGCTTGTATGTATGTCTATCTTCCATTAGCAGAATCCTCCTCTTCTGCATATTATCTGGGCTGACAGATAAAGCTAAGCTGGTAATGTGTTTTCTCTCCTCCTCCTCTTGTTTTTCTTCCTCCCACTGCCACTCCCCTTTCTAGCTTTTACTACAACTGCTGCTCACCTTGCTGCTGCTGTTTTTTGCCGCTAACTCTCCACCTTTTGTAATGCAACTTGGTCAGCAACAGTTTTTTGTTTTGTTTTTTTTTTTTTCTTGTATTTTTAAGCCTGTAAATAGATACAATTCTTCTGGCTGGGTTTTGCCTTGATAAGGCTTCACTAACAACAATGCTTTGAGCATTTAACTAGCTATGAATTTTGAGAAATTGAAAAGTAATTTGCAAATTAATCAATGCAATTGAATCATTTAAAGTTTAAACACCACAGTGTTAAAGTTTTCATTATTTTCATTGCATTTACCAATGAATAAATAGTTCTTCTTGAGTATTAGTGTATCTGCCTGCAAAACCAAAAAAAAAAAGCTACTAGGTCAACCCTTATTAAAACTCATATGGAGTCTTTTCAAGCAGTTACTAATGGGTTGAATATTTAATATCTTCCTAACTTGAAACTAAGATTGAAAGTTACCTTATTTAAAAGAAAATAGAATGGCTATTCCACTTGGTCAATGATTAGCGACCCAGTTTTACTCATCATTATTACAAAGTAGTAAATTTAATCCTTATTTGATGTCCCATGTTTGTGGCCTTGTGCCAAAATCAAGTTGCTACACAGTTTATATATAACATTTATGATATCCTTTCACTGTAAAAGAAAATATGTCAGATATGATACTTTGATCTTACATATAAAATACCAAAGGCCTCCTTCAGTGATCTGTCAACAGTGTTTGAAAACAAAATCTCATTTCAAAAGATGTTTTTAAAACATTGCTTTTATTTTTTTAGATATTTTGATATAAAACAATTTGAGTGAGTTAATGGCATATATATATATTAAAATGGACGTTCAAGAGTTTGTATATTGAAAGAAACAAAATAGAAGGGTGATATCCTAATAAAAGTAAAGAGTGGGTCAAAATTAAATCAAAAATGTTCAGTAGTTTTAAAAAGAATAAATTAAACTTTTTAATAAAAAAAAAAATAACAATCTGTTGTTAAGTGAGAATTTATTCTACTCAATCTGATACACATCAGTAGTAATATCTTGAATTTTAGTTTTGAAACAGGCTTGCCAATGAAAAAAGAATGTGACTTTATGTCTCACTGAGTGTTCATTCTTTATTTAGGATTCACACTAAGATTGGAGTAGTTGCAATGGAAAGCATCTGAATTGAAATGAATAAAATACTTGTCAAAAATTAATAACAAGGATATACCACCAATTCACAAATGACCAATGCTTCATGGGGCAAACATTTTACATAAGTCATTTTTCAAAATACTCTTGTTTAAAATATTAATGAATAAGCATTTAATAGTTATCTCCCTTCAGAAATTATACTCATTAGAATGAGTGTAAATAAAAAAAATTTTTTAAAATATACTATTGAGTTGCAAATTTGTTTGGAAAATTCAATATTCTTTAAAGTAGAACATACTATTATTATTACTCAAACAAAATCTCAATATGATGTGTCATTTTTGCTATGTTACTATAATATACAACATAGAAAAATAAAATTATAATCAAAGGCAAATTGATAATGATTTAGACTCCGTGTTAAAAAGGGTTATTGGCTCCTAAACCTCTATTCCCTATCATTCATTCTAGATACAATTTTAATCAGACATTTGTTTCTAAAGTTCCATTTCTCAAAACTATAGAGAAATCAATTTGAATATTTATTTCCCATGCTATTAGATACTGCCATAAATATATCTCTTGTACGATATTAATAGAACAGGGATTCATAGAGTTAAAACATTATAGATATAACACACTGGTTTATTTGAGGCCAATTGAAAAATGAGACTTTTGCAACTTGATCCTCTTGGTGCTTTGACCCTTGGGCACTGCCCAATTGCCCAACTGCTCAATCCATCCTTTATTATAATATAAATCATACAGATTACTTAGTAAAAGGTAAAATTAAATGGCTGTATTCATCACAAAAGAAAGACACCACCTTAAAAGTAACATATTTTCTATATGTCTTCCTTTATGTTTCTTTTATTATTCTTTCTTGTTTTCTAAAAAATATTATTCATTTTACTTTCAGATCACTTCAGTTCTCTAACAAAATTAATCACTAGAGCTAAAAAGTCAATTTAGCTTGGTTTTATGCTGCATTAACGATTTACAATAACAATATACTAATACTTCAGTTAATAAAATTAATATCCAACTTTTGATTTTGCTATCAAAAACTTATCAGTAAAATATTATTTCTGTAGATAAGTTTTTAATTACTGAAAAAAAAAAAAAAATACTCTTATTTAAACCAGGATATGTTTAGATATTATAAAAGTTAAGTTGGTGACTGTAGTCAAGGGCAACCCAAAGGCTACATTTTCAATAGCTACTACACCGAGGAAGAACAAGAAAAGTTTTGGTAAAACATGTTTACAAAAATTTATACTCCCAACTCTCCAAAATTAGAGCGTCATTACCATTTTTTGTCTTACTGTCCACATATTTTAAACCCCACCAAAAAGGAAAAAAACTGAAGCTGACTGCTTTTTTTCTTATAAACCTCTAATTTTAATCCTACAATGAATCAGTGCTACCATTACCATATTTACCAACCCCTCCACAATTTTTAAGCAGAGTTTAACAGGTTTGAATTCAGAGTTTTCCTTCTCCTAGACTAGTTGCCTCACCAAGGCTGAAAAACTCAGTCTGTCCTACTATTTACCCATAGCTGTTGGGAGAATAATTGGATTCATATCTTTCCCAAGGGTATTAGTGCTATGTGAAATGCAATCAGTCTCGTCCAGGATTTGAACTCATGTCGCCGTGTCCATTTTCGACAACGATAACCATTACACCACGGGTACCTCCAGTGCTACCATTACAGATATTTTTACTTTCATACTTTGTTCAAAATTTGGATAATTTTCAGAAAGTTGCTCTAAAGTCCAGGTTATTTCACAAATGTTTTCAGATAAGATTTCTGTTGTTAAAACAGGTTTTCTTTGGTCAGGGGAAATCTGTTCTCTATTTGAACTAGATATTTACAACTCTTAATTCTTTAAGGTGAAGGAACAAACAATGAAAATGTGCTTTTCTATTGGTTATAAGGTTTCATTCAAGAAGGACATGTAAAAAGAGGTATTAGTGGTTTTTATTTGAACTTTGAGGACTTAAATCCTGTGCCAAAATGACCTGATTTTGTCAGTACATTTTATGTCATGACTAAACAAATTCTTTTCTAAATACTGTCTTTATTCTTCATTATTTCTTTGTTTTATTTGTTTTTTTGTAACGGGAATTGCATTTTACATTTCCTCACTTACCAAATTGGTAAATGTTTGAGAAGATATTAAGTGCGTTAAAAGTTTTTTATTAAAAGTTGCTGAAACTAAAAAAAAGCTGTATAAAGGTAGATCAACAAGTCTGTAGCCTGACACAATATTATTCAGTGAATTTTGATTTGAACTTTTCGAGGTATGAAAGTTTGAATAATATTTGCTCCAGAGTTAAGTGCATTGACAAGCAATCTACAAAACAGCAACTGTATGGCCACTTACCTCTCATCTCACAAACCATCCAAGTAAGACAAGCAAAACATGCTGGGTACTGCTGGAAAGTAAGGATGAACCTATAAATAATTTTCTCCTACTTGGCCATTGGCCTAATGAGTAGAGTATTCCCCAATGGTCCGGGAAACCAGGGTTCAATCACAGGTTGAGTCATACCAAAATCTCAAAATGATGCTGCCTTGCTTAACACTCAGCATTATAAGGTAAGGATCAAGGGTAAAGTGGAGTGATGCATAGAATAGAGTTGTGCCCTCCTTTACACCTCAGAGTAGCAGCTATTGAAAAGGGAGCCTTAGGGTCACCCTCGACTAAGGTCGCCAACTTTACTTACTTTATGAACACACCAGTGTTGATGACCAGCAAAAACTTATATTCATCAGATCTGCACAGACACTGGATGCTGTTCAAAAGACTTTTCAAGAGTGATGACTTATAGGGATAGATGGTGAGAGTCAAATGAATCCATACTATCAGCAAATGTTAACCCCTTGCAGGGGATACAGTCAAAGTATTCCTAGCCCTACTGACAAAGCAGTGAAATAATTGTTTTAACACTCCAACCAGTCAGACATACCTTTGTTGCTTGCTAATATTTTTTTGGTCATTTTATGTTGAACTTAATTTAAGCTTGTTTATATTTGAAGTTTTACTGAATGTTTTACTTAGAAATAAAAAGTATACAAATAATTTTATGGTCTGTCTTTGTCCACTTTATTTATGCCTTTCTTACCAGATAAATAAATTGTAATATTATTTATGATCTTTCTTTATTACATTCAGTATGAATACTCATAAAGTTCCCAGCAAAACTGTGTGTTTGACATTACTGATAAATATTATCATTTACAAATAAATATTTGGCTCTTAAAAACTTGCTTTTTAGTGCTGGCTAGTTCCAAGATATACATTATATATGTACTACTATTAAAAAATTCAAGAAATTGTTACATAACCTTATTGATAAGTTAACCAGAACAATGGTAGATAGTATACCATTATCATTTCGAGTGGTATTGAACAGTGTTAACTCTTTAGATAATGTCTAAGAGTACAGATATTGAGGTTCTTGGTACTAAGGAGAATATTTTGTTGTCTCTCCACTCATCAAGGTTCAATTTTAACATTAGTATATCTATTGATTTAATAACACAGAATAAACAGAAGGAAAGACACGATATGTTAATTTACACATATAAGAATATCTAATACTTGTATAATATACATTCAAGAAGTATTGACAAGAATGCAAAAAAAAAGTGTCTTGCCCAGTTGGCTGGGGCTGTAGAATATATTGATTACATCTTTGCAGAAGGAAAAGACACCCCTCCACAACAAGTGTCCTAGATATGACACTAAACATTTTGATGGTGAGGTTCCAGTAATACTGGAGCTCTGGGGAATGTTGAGTACCCCATCATTGCCATCACTCCTAGGTCCACTCTGGCCTGGAGTGGTAGCATCTGATAGGGTCAAATAGAACTAAACTGCACATTTATGCTAAACTAAAATGCTTGAAATAGAACTGTTTTGACATTTAAACTACGTCCTTATGCTTAACTAAATAGTTTAAAAGGAAACTGTTTTTGTATGCTAAACAGAATTGTTTGAAATAGAACTGTTTTTGGCATTGAAACTGTACTTACACTAAACTGAATTATTTGAAATAAAACTGTTTGGCTAAACTGAATAACTTGAAATGTTTTTGAAAATTAAACTGTGTATTTATGTTAAACTGAATTATTTGAAATAGAACTGTTTATTTGTATAAAAACGGATATGGCATTAAATAACCTACGAAGGTTGATATGCCATAAGACCCATACAAATAAACGTGTCCCAACAGATAAAAGGTGCAATTATTATTCAATGAACATACAGTATATGAAAGGTATAAAAAAACAGTCAAAAGTCTTACTTAAGATTTTGATGGTCATAGCCATGTGGGCTTTGCCTTTCAATACCGAAGCAAGAGAGAACACCCATTTTCCAGCGATAAAATAAAGTCTCTCAACTGTTCAAAGAATAGAAACAAAAAGAGAAAGAAATGGATTCTAGAAATCTCATGTTGCCGCAAGGTGTCCAAAAGACACATCCTCAAAATCCAAGAGAGAATTTTTTATCCTCTCCCTTCACTGGTATAGCTGAGAAAAAGAGACATTAATAAAAACATGTAATGAAGGTTATAGTTGATTGGGTTTTATGGCATATCAAACTTTGTTTGTTATTTAATGCCAAATCCATTTTCATACAAATGAACAGCTCTATTTCAAATAAACTGTATACTTATGCTAAACTGATTGGTTAGTTAGTTTGTTTGTTTGGGTTTTATGACATATCAACCTTTGTAGGTTATTTAATGCCAAATCCATTTTTAGGAAAATAGTTCTGTTTCAAGCTATTCAGTTTAAGCAAACAGTTCTATTTCAGCTAATTCAGTTTAGTATAAGTACAGACTTTGTTTACACACAGTTAAATATCAAAACAGTTCTATATTAAACAATTCAGTTTAGTGTAAGTACAGTTTCAATGTCAAAAAACAGTTCCATTTCAAATAATTCAATTTAGCATAAGCACGCAGCTTAAATGTATGTACGCTGTTTACTTTTTAGTCAAACAGTTCTAATTCAAATGATTCAGTTCAGTATAAGAACAGATTCTATTTACTCACAGTTAAATGTCAAAACAGTTCTATATCAAACAATTTAGTTTAATGTAAGCATGCAGTTTAAATGTAAGTACAGTTTAATTGTCAAAAACATTTCTATTTCAAGCTATTCAGTTTAGTCAAACAGCTCTAAATCAAATAATTCAGTTTAGCATAATTATGCAGTTAGTTCTATTTGACCCACTCCGGGCCAGAGTGGACCTGGGAGCAATGGCAATGAAGGGATGCTCCACATTCCCCAAAGCCCTAGTATTACTGGAACCTCGCCATCAGATTGTTTAGTGTCATATCCAGGATACTCGTTGGGGGGCGTCGTACCCCTCTGCAGAGGTTCAGACGATGCATTCTACAGCCCCAGCCAACTGGGCAATACACAGAGTTAATGTCAAAATAGTTTTATTTCAGATAATTCAGTTTATTATAAGTACACAGTTTAGATGTCAAAACAGTTCTATCTTAAACAATTCAGTTTAGCATAAGTACACAGTTTAAATGCAAAAAAACAGTAAACTCAAGAAACTATGGTTTAGTTCTATTTAACCCATAGATAGGACCCTTATCAGGTGCTACCACTCCGAGCCAGAGTGGACCTGGGAGCGATGGCAATGAAGTGGTACTCTGCATTCCCCAAAGCTCCAGTATAACTGGAACCTCACCATCAGATTGTTTAGTGTCATATCAAGGACACTCTTTGGGGGGGGGGTCTTACCCCTCTGCAGAGAAGCAGTCGGTGTATTCTACAGCCCCAGCCGACTGGACAAATGTAATGAAGGTACAGGTATAATTTCTCTTATACTCTCAATGGAACAAACATATGTATAGAAAAATATTTTATTTACTTATTTTGTTACCAGAGTGAGAGAGAATGAGTAAGAGAGAGAGATCCCTTATTTTTTAAGTGCTGCAGTGAACCAATAAGAAACTAGAAGGCTGACAAGCACTGCCCTAGGTGGAAGCATCTTCATCTTTCTTCTCCGAGTTGGTCTGCTCAACAAAATAGTGTTACGTATTCTTTCTTCTGTCAGACTTAATTTAGTTTCTCACTGAGCAGTTTTACATTTGCTTTTTTAGTGTATAAACAAATATCACTGGCCCCCATATGTGAAAGGGGTTTACTTTTAATGTGTGGTGCCAGGGATACAAACAGGGGCGTCTTGATCATCAGCTCTCCCATTAAACTTATCTCTCAACCTAAAGTGGCAGATTAACATATCATTGGGACATGAGGCATCACTTCACTTGTTAAAATTTAAACTTTTCTTCATACATAAGGATAAATGAGATGATCATAGGATTTTCAGAGATCATGCCTTTTGAAAAGCATATTTCAAGATAACTAAAAAATTTAATCTGCTGGTGATATTCACCATTAGGATTTTTACATCCCATAGTATTTTTGAAATACATCTATTCACATTAGCAAACAAGACTGTCTTTTTGTTTAGCATTTTTCATTTTGTTTGAAATATTTCTTGTAAACAAGAACTTACAAAAAAAAAAAAAAATGTTGTGGGGATTTCACAATTTCAATCCAAAGGACTTTTGCCTCAAAATAAGCTTAAACAGAATGAATGATTAGTCTTGACCAAATCTTTTTACCACTGGTCAATTGTTGGGAGAATTTAAATGCCTGACTCGTGCAGCAATTGTCAAATAATTTATGCTTTATTTATTATGATCATTTTGTTTGTTTTGGGTCAATGGAAGGGAAACATATCCTTAGAAATAAACTGGGATTGTATGGTCAAAGATAAAGAAAGGGTGAATAGAACAGGAGAGACAGAGAAAGATTGATTCTAGCCTTCAAAGTAAGGGGGGGGCTCACTAGTTGTTTCCATGGTGTGATGAGTCTCTTGGGAAGAGATGTTGCTCAGTCACACAAGATGATATTTGATGTTTTATAAATACAAGATATAAACTAAAACAGATGCAAAATAACAATTATCATTGAAACAAAATGTCCTTTTGGTTTTTTGAATGTATTGATATCCAGTTTGTTTGCTTTTTTTACCTTCCTATGTTCATAAAGTTGAGAATTTTTTTAAAATTTAGGTTTCAAGCAAATTCCTATTTCATACCTTATAAAATAAATAATGGCATTTTATTTCTACTTGAATACTTAAAACTATTTGGATATAATAGTTGGCATTGTTTTAATTCATAGCTCTTGAACTTAGCTTAACCAGGCACAAGGTTGCAACAGGAAAGCCCCTAATGAGGATTGCTTGAGAAAGTAGCTTGTAAACCATCACTTACAGCAATTTCCCAGTTTCATGAGTGGGTCAGAGTAAAACTTTCAGCCTGTTCAGTTTATGATAGTTAAAAAAACTACCAATCAATCTCTTGAGAGACTTGCATGCAAACCATTTCCCAAAATGTTCATTTAATTCTACTTTTTTCTTATTTAGAGAGAAATTTGCATGAGGATTTTAAAATAGAATTTCTTATACTTTGATTTTTTTTTTCAAGTTGTGGTGGTGGAGGTGCTATAAATAAATGTTTTGTGAGTAAATAAAAGTTTGTATCTAAGCCTGTAGTTTTGTATGTTTGCATTCAAGAACCCAAACTGAACTTGACTCTGAACATAAATTTAAGGAATTACCTTTTCATATGTCACCTTCTTGCCATTACTCCCAATTCATTAAGCAAAATAAGCATGTACTTAGAGTATCAAGAAAATAGGGGGCAGGATTTGAGTTAGGGATTCACATAGCCCTAACATATGATGTAATATGGGATATGCAAATGGCCTTATATAGGATTTGAACTCATATCATCATGTCAATTTCCTATGGTGATAACCATTATATCACATATTGATAGAAAGGCATGACTTCAACTATTTTCTCGCCAGTAATTGGAAAATAGTAGAGCAGACTGGGCTCTTTAACCTTGGTATGGCAACTGGTATAGGAGAAGGAAAACTCTGAATTCAAACTTGTTAAACTCTGCTTAATGACCTCATGTCACATCCTGCTTGTATGGAGGGGTTGGTAAATACATATATATATATATATATATATATATATATATATATACACAGAGGCTATGCATTATCTCTACTATGTATAGAAGCAGATTTGCTGCATAAAAATCAGTTCAGAGGATCTGATCAAAGAGTTTGCCATTAAAAAAAATTAGAAAATTTTTCAAATATAAATAAAGGTTGGTTAGTTGGGTTTTATGGCATATCAATTCTTGAAAGTTATTTAATGGCAAATCCAGTTCATACATATACATATAAATATATGATTTGTAAACAAATAGTTTGTAGGTAACATTTCATACAAGCCAGTGTTCCTTTATTCACACTCAGATGGTTTCTAGTATTGCTATCTAACAATGATAATTCTATCTAATATAATTCTATCTTGTTTGCACAGTTAAAGGGTTTCAATTATTCCTATCTAACACTAATAGTTTTATTTGCACACAGTAAAATGGTTTTAAGTATTGCTATATAACACTAACAATTCAATTTAACATCAGTAATTTATGTGCACACAGATGGTTAAACAGTTCTAAAAGAGCCAAAGATTGGATCCTAACAGGTACTACCACTCCAGGTAAGAGTGAACCAAGGAATAATTCTTATCAAGAGGTTCTCCACATTCCCCAAAGCTCCAAGCCTGAAGCTTCACCATTAGATGGTTTAGTATTATATCCAGGACAATTATTGGGAGTGGGTCTTACCGTGGCCATCGCAATAATACTATTATAATTATAATAATTATTGTGACGGCCACGGTTTTACCCCTCTGCAGAGATGCAGTCAGAATATTCTTCAGCCCCAGCTGGCAGGGCTCAAATATAAATAAAATGGAAATACATGGACTCAAAGTTTAAGATTCATCTTAAATTGAAATTTTTGAAAAAAAAAATAATAAATATTGAAAAATATTTTTTAAAATATTCTTAAAATCTATTCTTTTTCATGTGATAAAATCTAATCAAATTAAAGGTCTTTGGGTTCCGCTAACAACCCCAAAAGCTTCAAGCTTTATAAATAAGGGGGGCATCATAATCTTCTAAGTTATTAGATCCTCTGCTGGGCTTAATCTGGCCCTTTCAGGTCCACTCTGACCCAGAGTGTTAGTACCTGTTAGGGTTCCATCTATGGGTCAAATAAATCTGTTTAAAAATTATTTGTATTCCGATTCGATAGGATTGTGTGCAAAAAAGAAAAAAAAATTTAAGAAACGACTACACAAAAAAATGTAAATATGAACATACAATGAATGCAATTTGCTAACCTCTAGGCATGAAATAACCCTAGAGGGGTTGACAAGCCATTAAAATTAATCAATCAACATTCATATGTCTGAGGATTAACTACCAATGAATAGTAGTACTACTATTAAGAAGCTTTAAAACTATTTAACAGATTAACAAAATACTTGTTTTTTGTATGAAAAAAAAAACACCAATAACTCAAACCTCCCATTCTTAAAGAATTTTTATGATCCTTTGCTAGAAATAAATTGAATCTTGTAAATTACAAAAGATCTTTTTTTTTCTCTCTTTCAGAAAAATCTTCACTTTCTTTGGAAAAGAAAAAAATTAATGCAAAACCATCAAATATAAATAAATTTTCACGTTTTATTATTTTATTTTTTTTTTTTTGGTGGTATTCAAAATATCAAATAAATATCAAATAAATAGCAACAAACAATTTTCCCATAAAACTGCAGTTCTCAATATTTTGTGAATTAAAAAAAAAAAAAAAAAAAAAGCAAGTTTCACTTACCAGCCATTTTGTAACTAGTTTCACCCTTTTTTTTTTCCCCTGACTGATAACAAGAAAGAATTCAAGCAAACTTATAGGTTTGTATTTAAAGCAAATATTAAAACACCCAGGTAGCTAGGTGATACCAAGACATGTGGAAAGAGGGGTGGAAGGAAAAGTAGATAAACTGGTAAATGAGTTGTGAGGGGGAGTCAATACTCAGTATAAAGTTCAAATACTATCTTCTTTTATTAACTATATTTACCAGAGCATCCAATATTAGAAAATAAAGATTTTTTAAATCAAGAAAATATTTTTTTTTTAAATTGCCCTTTAAATATGTCTGTTCTCTAAAATTGGATAATACTGTATGTATTTATTAACTTTGTGTTACCCTTGGTTTGGTTTGTTTGGTTTTATGGCATATCAACCTTTGTAGGTTATTTAACACCAAATCCATTTTTATGTAAATAATCTGTTCTATTGAAAATAGTTCAGTTTAGCATAAGTACACAGTTTAATTGTCAAAAACATTTCCATTTCAAACTATTCAAGCAGTTATATGTAACAATTCAGTTAAGTGTAAATACAGTTTTAATGTCGAAAAGCAGTTCTATTTGAAATAATTCAGTTAAGCATAAGCACGCAGTTTAAGTGTAAGTACGGTTTAATTGTCAAAAACATTTCTATTTCAAGCTATTCAGTTTACTCAATTCATTTTAGCATAAGTATGCTGTTAGTTCTATTTAACCCATAGATAGGGCCCTATCAGGTGCTACCACTCCGGGCCAGAGTGGACCTGGGAGCGATGGCAATGAAGGGGTACTCCGCATTCCCCAAAGCTCCAGCACTGCTGGAACCTCACCATTAGATTGTTTAGTGTCATATCCAGGACACTCATTAGGGGGGGGGTCTTACCCCTCTGCAGAGGTGCAGTCAGTGTATTCTACAGCCCCAGCTGACTGGGCAATGCATTACCCTTGCAGCATGATATAAAGTAGTAGAAATAGAAAGAGAACCAAGACTAACTGCATAGTTGTTTGGACGAATGGTCTTATGATAAAGTGTTTCATATATTTTGGTTATGTAACAAATATTTAAAACTAGTAGCTATTAATCCTATATCCAAACTTTTAATTTTTATTATGAATAAAGTTTTATAGCACATCATTACTCTCAAGTAATCATAGTGTTAAATGAGTTATTATAGGTAAATTATCACTCTTTAAGTAAAGTAAAGTTGGTGACCTTAGTTGAGGGTGACCCAAAGGCTCCCTTTTCAATAGCTACTACACCGAGATGTAGGAGAGGGTGCTACTCCTTTCCCAGGATTGCTTCACTTTACCCTTGATACATACCTAAAAATGCTGAGTGTTAAGCAAGGAGACATCAAATACCATTTTTTGAGTCTTTGGTATAACTCAACCTGGGAATGAACCTTGGCCGAGTCATGCTAAAGAGTCAAAAAATGGTATTTGATGTCTCCTTGCTTAACACTCAGCATTTTTAGGTATGTATCAAGGGTAAAGTGGAACAATCCTGGGGAAGGTGTAGCGCCCTCCCCTACACCGTGGTGTTGTATCTATAGAAAAGGGAGCCTTCGGGACACTCTTGACTAAGGTCGCCAACTTTACTTATCACTCTTTAATCACAAATTCAAATCCCTAAATATTATCCTTATTGTTGTTGTTGTTGTTGTCACCATCATCATCATTGTTATCTAATTGATATCTATCAATATCCAAAGTAATAATTATGATTCTGAACATAGTTTTATGGTGCACCAATTCCTCTATAGTTGTCATATAATGCCAAAAAGGTTTTTACACTTAAATACTTTTGAGCACTTTTTACAGTTCAGTAGTTGCAAGACATTGACAACAGGTTCCTACTTCACTGGATGTTTTATGAATGTCATTATCAGTCAACAATCAGAATATAAGGGCTAGATTGAAATCTACAATGATAAAAATGTTTGGTAAATTTGTAAATTTATTTTTGTCTGTAACACAATAAATCAAAGTTTCAAGAGGGATAATTTAAAAAGTAAATATTGAGTCACTTCTCTTGAAAACATTATTTACTAGATTAAATATAGGTTAACTTGTAATGGAGTATTAGTTAGCAAGATGGCTTAACTGACCATCATTACTGTAGTGAGTTCTATTCTCACAAGATGTCCTACACTTGCATAATACACTTTAATAAAGATGTTTACATTGGAAAATAATTGCTAAATATATCACCAGGTGACGCTATCATGACATCCACACAAGTAACATAAAAATATAAATTATGTATATATTTGAAGTTGTAAATTTACTCAAGAATAGCAGAGAAGAGGTATGGCAAAACAGAAAAGAATTTATTGTAGATCTTTTTAATAAATGGTCAGCATGCCAAAGCATGCAATGAGGGAGGGGACAAAAAGACAGTCAAAAAAGTCAGAAGAAGACTTGATAAAGTTACAAAACATACCTTTACACTTTTATCTCAAATAATTCAGATTTTTCCTTTCCAGAGAAACACTAAGATAATAAACAATGATTTGACCTTTCCACAGAAATACTAAGATAATAAATAATGATACTCCTAAGTTTCAAAATTTATAGTTGCTGAACTTTTGATTTGCTTCTAAGTGAGATGATCACACTACTGTTTTGTTGTTTACTTCTACCTAAAAAAGGAGTTCATTGAAAGGTCCCCACATGAATCCCTTTAATCTGCTATTTCTCCAATGTTGCTAGAGAACAAAATTCATAAAAAGTTTAAATACTTGGGTGAGTCAAAATTTTTGCTGTATTTTGGTAATGAGAGTCACAATTTCACAGCTCTGGATACTTTTGCTGAGATTTTGAATGTGAGGAACTACTCTGGACTGTGAGAAGCCAAGCACCTGGAGTGCTACTCCAAGTGCTACTCATTGGATTTGCCTCAATGGTTGGGAGCACAACCTCAGAATCCATGGTTTTAGGCCAACCTGACCTTGCATGATCATTGAGGTTCTTGTAAAATTTCTTGAACCATCTGGCACTGTGATCAACTGTGTCTTTAGCTTTTACACAACAAATGCTTTTGGTTGCTTCTACGATGTTATGGCTCAGTTTGGACTTGTGAAGCATAGACTATATGCACCTACATGTGTGTGGCTTTTAAATCACAGACTGAAGCAATGCACCACATGTTAGCATACCAACTATCATGATACTACCAACCATGAACTGAACCACTTTGGTCATGTGATATACATGCTGAAAACTTGCACATTCAAAAATGTAGCAAAACTTTTGGTTCACTGTAGTATTAATGTCCAATATAAAAATTTATTAAAATTCTTCAAAATCAGCATTTTTTCTCGCAATTACCAACAACATAAAACCATAACAATCATCCTTAAGATATTTAATATAAAAGTCAGTGTACATTGCTTTTTAATGTCTCAAACATGTCACACTATGTTTTTGTTGATATCTGTAGATCAAATACACATTTTTATATTTTATATTTATAACACCAAAATATGTCAAAAGAAAATGATATGATTTATATATTACTCATTTCAACTAGGTAAGTACTAATTTGTGGCAATAATCAAACTCTTCATAAAAATCTAAAATATATTGCAATAATCTAAATATCTTTTTGAATTTTAGTTTTAATAGCAAGAAAATAGCAAAGAGTTTGTTGTAAAAAACAAAAAACTTTTCACAGATTGTAGATTGATTTTAATATCAATTTTTTCATCCAATTATACCAGGATTGATGACTGCCAACAGAACAATTTAAAGTCTATAATTAAAAATCTTTCTCAAATAACCATCTATAAAATTATTTAATTCAATGATTATTAAAGTGTATTTTGAAAACATATTACTTACTTTTTACATGAAATATGATAAACATATAATTGTTTGCAACAGGTGTCTGTTACCTATCAACACAGATCAAAGATCAACAGAGAATTGAATTATTTCTCCTGTGATGAAAACCAGCTTAAATCTACAATCATCTTATATGACAGCTGGTGAACAATCTGGACTGGCAGACTATTGATTGTAAGTTTGATTCTCTCTTGGTCCTCATCACTCCTGGCCTTGTGCTGAACTAAGCAAAGTTTAGTAAATGACATCTTATAGGGAAGCTGAAGTCTAAATGACTAAAAGAGTCAAAATCTAACACAACCCAAAATGGCAACATACATACAATCCTCTTGTTAGAGAATAATACTCTATCTAACCTTGGATGATGATCCATTGATCTTGAAAAAATGCCATTACTAAAATAAGGGATTCTATCCTTAACTATTCTTAAATGTGATGTAAAGAACAGTACAAATTTAGGGGGTCTGGACTGCTAAAATCATAGGTTTCAACTTTATACTCATATTATTATTATTACTGTGTATGTGTCTGTTTAACAGAGAGGAATCAACAAAGACCTATAAAAAGAAAAAAAACATTTCTTTTCAAATAGTATCTATGGGTGTCAGGGTTACAGAAAGTATACATTAATCTGTGACACAATCATCAAATGAAAGTTTTTGCTGCACTTATTCAAAATTAACAGACCTCTTGCTCTTGAAATTCAAGAGGATGTCTTTGATGACTTATGACAACAAATCTTTCATTATATTCTAAATTATGATTGGTCTCGGTGGAATATCGAAGAAAGATAGAATTTAGATTAGCATATTGTTGCTGATAGCATAGAACATATACTATCCTTATTAGTTTGGATGATTAACTCATAAATAGACAGACAGACAGACAGACGGACGGACAGAGACATAGATACATATTGAGAGAGAGAAATGGATATATAGGTAGAAAAAATAGATAAGTAAATAGTCCCAGTATACAAAATGATATTCTTTCCTTTTCCAATTAATTGCTTTTTTGCATCAAATTTATCTATTTTCAATATTTAATATTTTTTCATATTTATCAGCTCCAATAACGAAATGTCAGATGACCTTTGGATGAAAATATTATTCAGCCACAAGCCTAAAGGCTAAATATCATGTATATATATATATATATATGTGTGTGTGTGTGTGTGTGTGTGTGTATGTGTGTGTGTATATATATATATATATATATATATATGAGGCACTCATGGTATAATAGTTATTATCATAGGAAATGGACACAGCTACCCAAGTTCAAATCCTGAACAATATTGTTTGCCTTTTCAATTAATGCTAATATACTTGAAAAAGGTAGAAATGAAATTATTCTTCATTCAGTTATAGGGAAATAGTAGGGCAGACTGGGTTCTTTAACTTTCGTATAGCAATCTGTCTTGAAGGAAATCTCTGAATTTAAACCTGTTAAACATTAAAAATTGACCTTACATCTCATCCTACTAATGCGGTGGGGTTGGTATATATATATATATATATATCATGTTTATATAATAATGTATATATATATATAATATATATTATGCATTTATATATTTTTTATTATATATATATATATATATATATATATATATATATATATATATATATATATATATTATTTCATTTTATAGTTAGATAGATAGATCATGCACTACCAGTCAAAAGTATTTGGCTACCTTCAAAATTTTTCATTTTTCATCCTAAAAGTGTTATTTTTAATGAAAAAAAGTTAAGCACCACATTGGTTTTATTTATTATACTAAATACAAATCTTCCTGAGCCATATTAAATACAAATTAAACCAGAAAACACAAAAAAAACTTCTTAAACTTTTGATTCATCCAAATGACCCTCTTGAACTGCTGTCACTACTTCACAGAATCTCAGCTTTCTTTCCAATGAAGACTGGTGGTAGAGAGATGATAGTTCTGTTCAGCTTTCCTGCAAAAGTTGCCTTATTATGGGTTGTTTAACTCTGATGTTTCAGTCAAGTTAATCCCACTCCAGTTCAATGGTCTGCTGATTGCACCAGCCAAGATATCAGTTTAAGGATGTGGTGTTCCTTTCTGCTTTTAATGTACCAACCCCCACCTGGATCTTGGTTCTGCTCGGTTTCAGTTCTTTGTTTAATGGCATATCAACCTTCTTGGGTTATTTAATGCCAAAGTCTCCCTTCTAGAATAACAGCAGTGATGCTATTTAACCCATAGCTGGAAGTATAAGTGGGGGTTCATACCTTTCCCAAGGGTATTTTTCTGGAAGCGAACATAATAGCATGACTTGAGTTTGAACTAATTTATTACGATTCCACAGTCAAGTGCTTTAACCATTACACCACAAGGACACCACCATCGTAATATTAGCCAAGACATACAGCTAGAAGGCCAGGTACTAACCCAAGTAAATAAATTCAAATATCTTGGCTCCTTAGTCATCACCAATAACAGACTTGATGCAAAACTAGATACACAGATGTCAAATGCTTCCAAGCCCTTTCACAAGTGAGGGAGTGAGTCTGGCTCTACAAAGACCTCTCCACAAAAACTAAATGTTGAGAGTACCTCATCAGAGTTTTCTCAATCTTCCTGTACGGCACAGAAATCTGATGCCCAAAGATTTTCCATCTATTTCATGTGTCACTTGTGCAAAATACTAAATTTTAAGTGGTGGTAGCATATCCCAAATAAATTTATCCTGGAGAAATTTAAACTCCCTGGCATATACGATATACTTACCTAATGCAGCCTAAGATGGGCTGGCCACTTGAACAGACTTGAGAACAGCAGACTGCCAAAATAGATCTTGTACTCTTTGGGAAGGGTTACATAAAACAAACTCAGGCACAATAACATCAAAAGAAACCTGGTGATCATGAATATCTCTTTACACAATTGACAATACCTGTTCAAAAATTTAAAAAAACTGGTGGGAAAAAATCAGCAGTACATCATCATCAGATCCAATGGACAACTAATAAGTAATATATATATATATATATATATATATATATATATATATATATATATATGTGCTTTAATCAAGCAGGCGACATTTCCACACAAGAGGGAACCTCACTGAAACTGGTAGACAAATTCACCTACCTAGAAAGCAGTGTCTCATCAACCAAAAAAGACATTGATATGCGGCTAATGAAGGCATGAACAGCTATCGATAAGCTATCGATCATATGGAAATCAGACCTGACCGATAAAATGAAACAGTTTTTTCAGGCAGCGGTCGTGTCGATACTGCTGTACGGATGCACCACTTGGGCACTAACAAAACGAATGGAGAAGAAGCTAGACGGCAATTACACAAGAATGTTGCAAGCAATATTGAATAAGTCCTGGTGGCAACACCCCACAAAGCTCCAACTATACGGCCACTTGCCTCCCATCACGAAAACTATCCAAGTTAGACGAACCAGACACGCAGAACACTGCTGGAAAAACAGAGGTGAGCTCATAAGTGACGTACTCCTATGGAACCCCACATATGGTCGAGCAAAAGCAGGATGACCAGCTAGAACATACATACAGCAGCTATGTGAGGATACGGGATGTAGACCTGAAGACCTGCCAGAGGCGATGAACGATAGGGAAAAGTGACGAGAGAGGGTCAGAGATATCCGTGCTAGCGGCATGACATGATGATGATGATGATATATATATATATATAATGGAATGGGAAGAAAACTCAAACCTGGTTAAATTGTCATTGTGAATTTATTTCGGTCAAGAATATCATTTTACCCTTCGTCTCTTCAGAAGACATTACATGTTTAATTTGAGAGTGAATATATATATATATATACATATATATATATATATATATATATATATATATTCACCTTCAAATTAAGCATGTAAAGTCATCTGAAGAGACAAAGAGTAAAATGATATTCTTGACCGAAATAAATAAATATATATATATATATATATATATATATATATATCAATATTGACTATCCGTAGAATTCTAGAAGATGTACGGGCAAAAAACCTACAGGCAACAATATTATTTGTCGACTTTATAAAGGCCTTTGATTCCATATACAGATGGAAGATGGAGCAAATTCTACTCGCATACAGTCTACCAAAAGAAACTGTAGCAGCCATAATGATTCTCTATGCAAAAACCAAAGTGAAAGTGCATTCTCTGGATGTGTAGCCCTGAGGACCTGCCGAAAGCGATGAACGATCGGGAGAGGTGGCGAGAAAGGGCTTGGGATATCCGTGCTGATGGCATGACAAGATGATGATGATGATATATCAAGCTTATACCTAAGTAATTAGGGTAGACAGTCAATGTATTTTGAAAATAAATTTAGGCACATAATTTTTAATTTTACCTTAGATTTAAAGTATTTAAGAAAATAGAACCATTAAAATTAAAAAGGATATCTATTTATTAATTTGATTATTCATTTTTTCTCATTTAACACATGCACACACACACATACACTTCTTACTATGAAATATAAGATGACTTCCACAAAGGTAGACTTTTTTCTGCCTTTATCATCTGCTGTAGCATCATCCATGGTATGTGGTGCCTTCAATATGTTTCCAGACTTTTTTGTACAGGTATTTAAAATTGTTGTAGACTCTTGAAAATACAGTATGTTATTGCTATACATCTTATGAAATGACTGACCAATTTTTAGGATTTCAGGTTCAAATGAACAGCTACAGCAGCAATTGGAATACACCCTATTAAAGCCTGATTGTCACAGCTGGTGAATTTCAAAAATGCAATCTGACACTTTAGAGGAACAATATGCAATAAAGTTCCGTTTTAAACTTGGAAAAAAAGCCACCGAAACATATGGAATGCTTCAGACTGCTTTTGGACAATCTTGCACGAATCGAGCATCAGTTTGTGAGTGGCATAAGAGATTCAAGGAAGGCAGGGAGTCTGTGAGGGATGATGAGAGGTGTGGGAGGAGTAAGGAAGTCAATACACCACAGTTGATTGGCCAAAGGGTTATGGTTAGGGTTACTATGTTGAGGTTTTAAGGGAGTTCAGGAACAGATTCTCTTCAAATCAGGTCAGTGGTATTTCCACCAAATCAGGTCAGTGGTATTTCCACCAGGACAATGCACCAGTCCACAACTCCTTCGTTGTCACAGACTATTTGACCAAGATGGGCATCAAGACAGTTCCTCGGCCTCCCTATAGTCCAGACCTTGCTCTCTGTGACTTTTGCTTATTCTCTAAGCTCAGAGGCTGTCTTTATGAGACAATAGAGGAGATGAAAGAGGCTGTGACAAAAGAATATGACTGATTGAAGATGTAATAATTAAATGTAACTGTTCAATAAAAAATGAAGTAAATCACTGAAACTTATTCTTATTTAGATGGTGAATGTATTTCATTTTTTTTTTAAGTAAGTTTTTTAAGGAGAAATTTTCTTTATGGGGCCTTCCAGAAGTTGTTGGAATGGTACAACAAGTGCATTGCAGGCAGAGGAGATTACTTCACAGGGGACAAGAGTTTCATGTGTGTACTATCAATAAAAGTGCCCATCCGAAAAAAGCCTGGAAACTTATTTAATGATCCTTGTACTAACCATTAGACATCATGATACATTTTATTGTATACTGATGTTGAAAAGCATAAGATAATTATGCCTGTCTAATATATATATATTCTGATTTGAAAGGCATATAGGAATTATGATGGTATGAGATGAAAATAACATTTTATTGAATTATACATTGAATTTTGCGTAAAATTAAAGTTAGCATAAAAATAATAATAAGTAAAGTTAGTGACCTTAGTAGAGGGTGACTTGAAGGCTCCTTTTTCAATAGCTACCACACTAAGGTGTAGGGGAAAGCGCTACTCTGTTACCTGGATTGCTCCACTTTACCCTTGATCCTTACCTTATAATGCTGAGTGTTTAGCAAGGCAGCATCAAGTACTATTTTTTTTTTGGTCTTTGGTATGACTCGACTGGGGATTGAACCCTGGTCTCCTGGACCATTGGCAAACAATCCACTCATTAGACCAATGGCCTGGTATAAAACAATAATAGGTTTCTCTTATTTTTTATCAATACATTTTCTTCTCAAATTAAAAAGAAATTAAATATGTTTATTTTCTAAAAATAAATCAAATATGTAAATATTTTGTTTACAACATAGATAGATAGATAGATAGAATCACTCAAGTAAATGTTCACTATAGGTAAAGGATTACATATAACAAATAAAGAGTATATGACAAATATTACAACAAAGTAGAAATCTAAACTAAAGACAGGAAAGTTATAAGGTTTTTTTGACTTCAACAGAACAAACAACAATATCATCACCACTACCACTCAGAAATGTTTGAAAATTCAATTTTTCCATGTGTAATAACTAGTATACACATAGAAGGATATCATTAAGATAAAAAGATTTATTTTCAAACAAAAGCCTTGATTCAACAATCTAAACAATTCCCAAATATTTTTTGAGCAAATCAAAATTTGTGTGGATTTGTCATTAACAAATTTGAAAGGTTTTTACTCTTTCATGAATCAAATTCATCAGAACTCTGCATTTATTTTGTAGTTCTATGAAACTTTTGAATATCTTGATATCAAATCAGCTGCTATTCCTCTTAGTAAAATATTTAAAAAATGACCAATCATTTCTGATGCTAATTAAAAACAAAATAATCTAACCTGTCAACCCAATCTATAACTGATTTTAAACTTAGTTCGGCAGAAAACCAAATTGTTAGAAAGGTGAAAGATTGTACAGTGACAATCTCTTTAAAATTTCTCTGCCTAGAAAATAAGCATTTGAAATTCAGGCTTTTTGTCTGTTTTTGTCAGTTGGGCATGATGAAATAAAATCCTACTTTGTATACAAATAATATCTAACTACCTCAAGTAGGTTTGGCTTTTTGTATCTATCATATCTTAAATTAAAGTTTGTTGCTGAGGCAACAATTAAACAAATTTTATAATAACAATTTGAATTTCAAGATTTTTGCTATTGTATTGATAATTCCATGTTACAACAATTGATGGGAAGTAACTCATCAAAGAGTTCTGACTGAAAATCTTGTTCCTTTCTCTTTTCAACTTTGTATACTTCACTTGTTTCATTAATGTTGAAAGTTTGTTGTAGTAACAGAAATGTTTTTCAAATAATGCTGTGTCGGAGCATACTGTAGCTTTCATGTGAAGGGAATTTTTTTTAGGAAACTACATTTATGAAACTGTAAATTGGTTTTATTTGTTCCATGGAAAGTGAGTGTAAACAAATTGAATTTACCAAAGTTTTGACTATATTGCCACTCACTTATCAAACAAAATGAATGAAGACGAACATATGAGCAATTTAATTATTCATTTAGTTTTCTTTAGTTGAGGAACAAGGCCAGGTGTATGGAGCACCCAGTGATACTCGAACTCATTATGAATGGTCTGCTAGAATAACTTGCTGGCCATTACATTATGCAAAACTGCTCATATGAGCAAGTTGTGTAACCCATAGTTAAATTGTTTAAGCTCTTCTCATTCAATTTTTTAAAATTCAATAAAGAAAATCTTAACGATTCGGTTATTGTTCGGGTAAAAAAATAAATTATACCATTGAAATAACACTCCCTCCCATTTTAATGATATGATTCTTCTTTCTTATTTTTTTAGCTGAATAATAATCTAACCTTCTCCCTCAAACAGTATGCAGTTTACGTAGTGTAAAGTTTAGCAATTTGGATAAGCAGACAATTGTTTGTGAGTTCGATTCTCGATAGATGCCCTTAGTAGATAATTCATTCCTCAGAGTTGAGCTTGAAGTAAAAGAAAAACCCAGTTGTGAAATTGTTATGCCAAACTTTACTTTAAAATCGTACGTTCTTGTAAAAAAAAGTTTATCATTGGTATGAGGGTCAATTTTATCTTTATTTTGTTTATTCTGACACAGTATTCTCGAAGTTGTGAAGGATTAAACTGGATAAGAAAAGGTTTGTAGCAAAATAACCTGATTGACCAGTGGCCTCTACTAGATCAATTTTGCTTTTAAAGATTCCCGCACTAACAGTGAAAATTTAACCCATAAAATTCCAATTTTTCAATTGAAAGTATTAATCTAACACTTAACTAATATCATATTAATTTATGAATAATTACGAATACTAAGCAAAATTTTCCCGATGTATTCTTTTTTTCTCCAAATATGAATTGAAAAGAACATTTTCGCCTTTTCTATTGCGAAATTTAGTTTTTACCAATCTTAATCCAAAAGTATTGGTGATGTCAGTGATTTACATATTTATAGTTTTGTAAATTGACTTTAACGCAGGAATCTCTTAAAAATCTTTTATCAGTAGTACCCGACTATTTTTGTTGTAGTTCACACAAAATTCTATTTTATAAAAAAAAAAAAAAAAATTGATCCCAGGCAAAGGGAGATTATTCTTGTGGCCACATTCAAATCAGTGTTTGGCATTAAAGAAAAGAAAATTATCCGAAAATAATTATTTTAAAAATCCTGACTTGAATTTTCAATCATTTATTCTTTTACCTAATTTAAAAAGAACCTTTTGCTTCTATCGATACCCACCACCCTGTTTTTGTGCTCCCCATCATCCGTCTTTTCGTATGTTGTCTTTTTTTTCCTAGCACGTGTGATTTAATGATGTCGGCGTTGGCAGCGGCAGCCGGTGACTATTCCACTGTAGAAAATGGATTTGTGTCTGAGAACCTCGAAGAACCGAAAGGACTTGATGTTTTCCTTCAGAAACACGGTCCCCAGTTATCTGCAATCCCAGAACACTATTGGCCATCCCTTTATTACAAACTTACCGAACAGGTAAAACAAAATAACCATTGACCAAATGAATTTAATTCAAAAAATAAATAAATAAATAAAGCAAAGAAAAGCTTTGAAAACTTTTATTTTACAAATATTCGTCAGATTTTCTTCACTTTGCGAATCTCTAAATATTGATTGTTCTTGGACCAAGTCTGGAATTTCTACATTTAGATTTGAAGTTTTTTTCCCTTTTGTACTTTATTGCTTTCACGGTTTAGTGAGTCACAATGTATTTTTCGCGTATCGTTTGATTTGCTCTGTTTGAAAATTAATTTCATTTATTTCAGAAATGAAAAACTTCTGAAATAAGTTTTAAAGGGGGAGTAAAATAGTTTTTAATTTTGGATTTGATTTACGATAGACTTTAAATATCAAATATGACCCTGATTGCGTGTCTAGCTTTTTGACAGCGACTATTCAATCACAATGTAAGTTTAATTTGATATCAAGATCTAACGTAAGAAAAATACACTTTTGCCAAAAAAAAAATTAATAAAATGTTTCCTTTTTTTGAAGTGGGGTATTAAAATGTCTTTTAAATAAGTTTTATTTGATCACTTCGTTTTCTGAGAAATTCGCTGTGGAATGATAAAGAAGACTCCGAATTTTGGTTATAAATCTTTTCAGATAAAAATAGTTAAAATAACTTGAAACAATTCTTGAAGCAGTTGAAATCACTGAGAAATTCAATGAAATTTAAATTTAACTTGACTTTTTACAATTTCACTTTAATTTTCTCAAATTTTTTTTCATTGCCTCCAGTTAATGATTTCTGAAAGAAAAAAAATGTATTAAAGTTTGTTTTTTTTTTTTTTTTTCGTATCGCAAAAACAAAAACTACAAAGAGGCGCCAATGTGTCAAAAGTGTTGGAGGAGAAGGAGAGATTTCGTTTCCATGTCAGTCAATCATCGAAACTTTTTGGATTTTGATTTTTCAAAGAAAGAAGAAACAGATAATTAAAAAATTAGGAATAATTAATTATAAATGAGAAAATCGATAAGAAAAACTTAACTTTTACGCTACAAGACTTTTCTCTAAGACGTTTAGGTTTTTTTTTTTTTTTTATTGACTTTTTTCCCATTTTTATTGATATTTTTTAGGGTGCTTGTAAAATAGTTCAATAAAGAAAATTTCTCCTTAAAAAAAATGAAATACATTCACCATCTAAATAAGAATAAGTTTCAGTCATTTACTTCATTTTTTTATCTAACAGTTACATTTAATTATTACATCTTCAATCAGTCATATTCCTTTCTCTTCCCTAACCACTAAGAAGATGGTGACTTACGGCTGATATCATTTACTCTCCATCGACCTATCGACTATGCCTGATTTTCTTTTTTTAGGAAAATTTGCAAATGAAAACATTTCAACATCAGAATTTATTGACCTTTTTAAATTTTCTCGCTAGTCTGAAAATTAGACTACCAAATCGATACTAAACATAGCTTAATTATGAAAGGTGTATCCAATGAGGATCGAACTCAGTCAGTTACTGGAGGTTATAGATTTGAATCAAGTCTGTTAACCATTTCGCCACGACGTTCAATGTTTGTAGAAATTGATAAGATATTCTTATTTAATTTCTTGGTAGCTCCATATTTTAAAATCGGAGTTGAGAGTACGTTATTTTGTTTGGTTTTACCCAATTACAAATTTTCAAAACTGCAGCATATTTTTTTCAGTGTTTAAAAAAAACGGGGTTTTTTGTTATATACATTATAAATGTTTTGTATGCATTTATTTTTTAATGAGTCGTTCAATAAATTATAAATCATTATTTAAGAATAAGGAAATTTCAGACAAGGATATAGCAAGATTTTTTTTAATTGTTGGTTTTTGTCATTAGTAATTAATTATCTCAGCACTTTAAAGGCCTCACATCTGCCTCTTTGTTTTTTTTACATATTTTATTTAATAAGTCACATATATTTAGAGTTAGATCGGGAAAAAATTTTTTTTTAAATTTTCAATTGAAAACGTCCCATTTTTATTCTTATTAGAATAGGTCTTAAAATTTCGCTCTTTTTTCCCCGTTAAAACGAATTTAAAAAAATAAAGTTATTATTTAAGGTTAAATTTTAGTTTTAGTTGAAAGTTAGTAACATCCTCATTATCATTATTAAAAGTATAACATTACATATCTAATTAATTTAATACATTTTAAAGATTTAATTTCACCGCAAGTTGACTAATTTACCCAAGTAAAGGTTACGTAAATGAAAAAATGTTGTTAAAAATTTAAATACTTTAAAAAAGTTTTTTTTTAATGAAATTGGTTACTAGAAACATTAATAAACCTAATTATGTAAAAGTATTATTTACGCTTTGATGTCACTTAATATGGTATTTAATCCAAGTAAGAATTATTGACGAAACTTTTGGCTTAACTTTACAATCCAACTATTAAGGTACGCTTTAGTTTCGCGCTTAAAGTTATAAGTACAAAAAGCCAACTCAAGTTTTGCAAGTATAGAAAATCGTATCAACAATAGTTTATTTGTATTTAATCTTAAAAAAGGAAGATAAGCTCGTTAACATGTTGCTTTTTAATGTGCACTAAAGAAAACTGAAATAATTATTTCTAATTTATTTTTTAAAATAGTGAAATAATACTTTTTGATCACAGTTTTAAAATTTTACCTACAAATCTTTCATTGCTCCTAAACACTAATTTTTTATTATTTTTATAACTAAGATTTGCTTTTTTTTTTTAATTATTCTCTTATATTTTTTTACTTAAATTACCTCTTTTTCTTTTTAAATATATTTTTTCATTTCAATTTTTTTTTTTTTTTTCCCTTGAGATTTTTAGTTCCACCCTTTCTAATTGATTCCTGTATTTCATTATTTTTAATGATTGCTCCAATTTTATCATCTCTACTTTAATTCTTTATTTTTTATAATTTCACACTCTTTTTTATCTTTATAAATTTTTGTGTCTTGCACTTTTTCATTGCTTATAATTTCTATAATTTTCCCTCTTTTTTTTTATTGCTTTTAATTTTTTTAAATTCCCTCCTTTTTTATAATTTTGGTTCTCCCCTTGTTTTTTCAATTATATTTTTAACATTTTTAGGTTTTTTCCTCAATTTTTCTTTTAATGGTTTTTTCTTTTTAATAAACTTTCTTAACCTTTTTAATTCTCAAATTAATTGTCTTTTTCCATTTTATTTATTTATTTTTCTTTTCAGTTATGTAATTATGAAATATGAGGTATTACTTTTAGAGATAAAACAAATTTAGTTTTATTACAATCATCAAATACTTAGTTGGTCAGAAGTTTCATGAATATTTTATGACCCTGAAAGGGCTTCTTTTTTTATATAAATATGTATTCTTCCCTCTTGGAACTCATTATCAGTCAACTTCATTACAGAAATCAGCTCAGCAAAACTCAAGATAGTCATTAAGGAAATTCACAGCCAATTTCTCTCTTGATATACATTCCTCATCTTCCACATTGTAATCTTCAGGTCTATAATAAAATGACATAATCATTGCCATTCAACTACACCATTACTTTCAGGTATTATTTGATGCTTCAGGGCTCAGGGTTTTCCAGTCGTACCTCTTGCAACAGAAGTCACTGATCATCAGAAGTGTGGGGAAATGACTTTCACAGAGAATGAAAGGATTTATTCTGTAAAAATAGAATAGAGAAAAATATTAATCAATTGATTTAATTGGACAATAAAAATATCTTTTTATGAGTACTTTCTTGTTAATATCTACGAGAAAGAAATCATAAGAATAATAATTATTGCAAAAACTTTATATCTAAATCTAATATAGTAGACACTGAGATACTTACTGATTCTCCTGTATGTTCTGCAGTCTTTTTCTGGCTTCATGTGCAGATTTCCTCTTAACACATCTCTTCTTAATTTCATCTTCCATTGATTTTCAATGCTCTATCTGAATTTGTTTTTCATCTCTGCCTTTTAAGGAATTGTTAGAGTCAGCATATTTGAGAATGCAGTAACATCAGTATCATTGATGAATTCTTTGACTTGGTTCCACCTCCCCTTTATACATATTTATCATCTCCTCCGCTCGGACAGGATATGACACAAGGTCAATTTTTAAGCGGAGTTTAACAGGTTTGAATTCAGAGTTTTCCTTCTCCTCGACTAGTTGCCTCACCGAGGCTGAAGAACCTAGTCTGCCCTACTATTTACCTTTAGCTGGAGAGAGAATAATTGGATTCATACCTTTCCCAAGGGTATTAGTGGTATGTGAAATGCAATCAGTCTCGTCCAGGATTTGAACTCGTGTCACCGTGTCCATTCTCTATGACGATAACCATTATGCCACGGTCATCTCCCCTTTATAATGTTACTAATGCTATGCACTGTAGCATTAGGGGCCAACTTCTTTTTACAGAATTCACCAGTGATACTTTCTGCCATCATCATTATATGTTCCCTGGCTAATGACATAATTAATGGCACTATCTACTGCCACAAAGGAATGTTGGTATTGGTGTTTAAGTCCCTTCAGTATTGTTTCCATACAAGGTTTAATTTTTCTTTGGAACAATGCTGAATCTCTGGGGGGGTCATTTTGACTTTTGGAACAATTTAATCATTGAAAAGTTATTTTGTAATGGTAAAATTGTATCTGGGTCTTGAATTTATCCCTCTAACTACTCCATAAGTGACTAACATCACGTTTACTCATCTCAGGAGTGTAAAAGGTACATATCCAAGACCAAGTCAATAGTTTTCTAATGACTCCCAGCACATGAAGATCAACTGCAGTCAGATCTTCCTGAAAGGCTCATTGCAAACCACTCTTCACATCATTTGGATTTGTATAAAGTTTTAAAAATAATTTTATATCCTTAAAGTAAAGGCAGTATATACCACCTTGATGGAACATTATGTGAAGTTGATTCCCACATAATTGAGGAATATCTTTCTTTTTTTTTTATATCTTTCTGTTGTAGAGAAAAGATGATATCTCTCTGTATAGAATGGACTATTCTTTTTGAATATGAGCATTGACTGTATTGGCTGGGGGCCTCTCTTCCTAGTGTGACTAGGTAGTAATATACCTTTGTTAACAGATCCTTGTACCTCTTGTAAAATAAACCCTTTTCATTGTAAGTTATGATTCGAGTTACTATTTCAATAACCCACCCTGGTAACATTACAATACTTTCAATTCCTAAGAAGTACCAAAATCCTTGATATCCCTTTTCCTTGGGTCAAATTTCAACGTATTTAGATTACACAATTTTCCAGGCTAGTCACTCACTTCTAGAAGGAACCTTTTTATTTCTGTATCTGCAAGAACCATTCTACAAATCCTCGAAACTGCCTCCAAAGGGTGTAAGTTGCTGTTTAGCTTTACTAATTTTTTTTGGCATTCTTTCTCCAGTTAATTCATTGTTGCATGGTTAAATCATCAAAATTTTGTCTGGAAATAGTTGAATAAACTTTGGCCAAATGTTTGATGCTGTTGTAAATATGCTGCTTATAATCTGATGTAGTTCCACCTGGTAACAATTTCAGTGACACAAGATAAGAAGATGATCCATTTGACACGTATTCCCTCTATGGCATCAAAACCTAATGTTACATTTTCTACCTGGAAAACTGCCATAGATGTTATATTGCCAGCAAAGAAACTGACCTCCTCCATCATTTTATGTACAGAGGCATGGCTCTATTTAGTGATGTCTAAATTGAGAGATGATAATTCATTAAAGTAGATTTTTTTTCTACTGCCATACCTGTTAAGATGTGGTCATAATATATTTCTCTTTCCCAAAAAAGTTTTTTTTTTTTTTTTTTTTTTAATGTTTGACTTTTTTTTTTCTTAGCTTATCTAGCTCCTTTTTGTTTGCTTTCAGTAATGATTTTTCTTTTGTTTTGTCTTTTAGAATATCTCTCAAAGATATCTGGAAAAATGAATTGAGGATAGAATTAATACAGAAATAAATAGTGACATTAAATAAAATTGGAATATGAAACTGATCTCTTTAATTTGGATAAAAAAATTAATTATAAATTCGTTCCTACATCGAAATTTTTACTAGTTATTTTTCTGTTAAGTCATGTCAGCAAATTTATTACCAATTTTATTGGTAAAGAATTTGCTGACATGACTTAACATTTACATTTTCTTTTTTAAGTAGAGGAATTAGTTTGTGAATTGAATAACCATGACCAGAAAATCCAGCAAATACTTATGCATGACATATGGAAACACTGGACAGCTGTTTCAACCCTATTAGGTTTCATCAGCTGTGCATACTATGATGAGACCTAATAAGGCCAAAACAGCTGTCCAGTGTTTCCGTATGTTGTGTGTAAGTGTTCACCGGATTTTCTGGTCATGGTAATTCAATTTACCTTTACATTCTTAAGAGTAAAAATTGTCTTGTATTTATTTCATTTTTTTTTACTGATAAATTATGCACTGCAATGTACTTGATTAATTTTCAATGAACAAAAAATATATTATTCTAAAAAAACAGAAAGAATGATTTTTTTTTTTCTGTACTTTCACTTAAAAAAAAAATTTGGTTATATCAGTCTGAGCCAATGAATTAAAGGTCACGAGTAACAAATTTGTTTTTAAGTTTTGAAAAGACTTTGAATATCATTTTTCTTAATATTATTTATTTATTTATTTATTCACTTAGGTTTTTATACTCAAAATATAAAAATCAAAACAATAAATTAGAAATATCTAAAAGATTTAATTTTCTTTTCAATAAAGTTTCAGTTAAATTCACTGAGTTTTAAAATTGAATTTTTATAACATAAGTAAAAATCAATGAAATTAGATAATTTTGTATTTACATTTTTTCATACATTTCTAAAAGCTTTTCAAAGAATAAACAAATAATTTACTTAAATTGTCAAATTTTTGTTTATTTAGCTGTTAAAATTTAAAAGATATTGAACAAATTTGAATTAAAAATGAATGTTTGAAAAGTAATAATTGAGCTTATCTTTATCTTTTAAATTTTTTATTTCTTTAAAGAAGCAGCTAAAATTAAAGAATCTTTCAAAAATAGTAAAATGTAAATGAAACTGAAAGTTACAGCAAAACATACAAAAAATAGAATTTTTCAGAGACAAAACTGAAAATTGGTTAACAAATAATTGTTACTATAGGTTTCCTTACTAATGCAAATTTAAGACCTCTAACTTCTTTTTAAACAGAGCAAATATTGATGCAGCATTATTTCCCTAATAATCTAAAAGAAAATGTTATTTTCTATTGTATTAAAAGCTTTCAAAAGATTTCTTTTAGATTTTATATTCTCATTTGGAGTGCTATTTTCTTCCAACAGTTCCCAATTAAAAATTTTTTCTTTATTTGATGCACAATTTCAGACTTCTGTCTTTTAATGATATACAGAAAGTATATGCCATATTCTATATCCCTACCGATTTAATAGTGCCACATACACATGAGGGGGAGGTAAAGTTAAGTCACCAGAGAAAAATCAAGTTTTTAGAGGAAATAACTAATGCATTATAAAATTTATTCATTAATAAATGAACACTGAAAATTTTATTTAAATTGGATAATTGCCTTAATTTTGGTGATTTTTTTTTTTTTTTTTTTTTTTTTTAATCAGGTGTTGTGATTTGTTACAGAATAAAAGGTCCATGGCAGCCATATTGTTAGTTCCTACATTAAAATCATAGAATTTTTGAATTTTACTACTAATACGTGAAAAACAAATTTTTTCCCATGGAGGATTAAGTTTGGCTTTTGAGAAATTTTCATTTATGTTATGATAATGCATCAAAGAATAATATCTAGTTATCTGAAAAAAGATTTTAAAAAACAAAACACTAAAGAGTGAATTTCTTATAAGTCAGGCATTAGGGTTTTGCTAAAATTATTTTTTGTAGAATATCATTTTTCATTAAATATATAATGATCATTTTTAAAAAAATGAGGTCAGTGTCAATTTTCAAATTCATTATTTTGCTCTGTCAGCTGGGCTGTTGAATATGCCAACTGCACCTCTGCAGAAAGGTAAGACCCTCACCAGTGAGGACTGAACCTGCAATCCAGATAATTGTCTCCTTAGAAGCTTAGGGAACCAACGCCTATAACCGTTACGCCATGTGTCCTGCTGGACAATTCAGAGTGAATTTTTTGGAACTTATAAACTTAATGTTCTTACTTTACTAGAATTACTACTATTATGTATGATTTTTTACCTGTGCTCATATTCAGATTTTTTTTTTTTTTCATCTAGCCTTCTTAATTATCGGTTCCCATATTGTATTCAACTCTATACTTGGTCTACTCAGCAGGTCATTGTAGCCCAACATATGTGCTGATTCCTTAAGGTGTCTAATCCTCCAATGTTCAACCCTATCAATTATTTCAACTTTATCCCATAAGGGCAGATGGTTTCCCTTTTCCTTCCATATATGGCCCGCCATACCCGACTTTTCAATCTCACCTCGTACTACTGCCTTCCGATGTTCTTACTTTTAGTAGGCGACCTGTCTCACCTTTGTATATTTTACCACAACTGCAAAGGATGGAGTAAACACAGTTCTTGGTCATGTTGAAATCCATTGAAAAATCAAAAATCAACTAGGTTCATCTCAGAAATTTAGACAACTATTTGTGTTAAATAGCAATATTTGAAACCATTTATCTCAGTGCAAACAAATAATTAATTCAAATAGAAATATTTGTGTTAGAGAGCATTACTTGAAACTGAGTCCTGGGTATGACATAAACTGCATCTGATTACAAGGCTCTAGTCTTGGAGTTTAGGGAATGTAGAGTACCTCTTACCATTACTCTCAGATGCACTCTGACCCAGGGTAGTAGTACCTGTTAGGGTCCCATCTATGTGTCAAGCTGAACTGTTCAATCCTTTATGAAGGATTATTATTATTTGTCATTTGAAAAGACATACTTGTGTGCAAATTGTTTGTATTAGATAGGAATACTTGATGAATAGAATTAATAATATTAAATAACAATATTGAAAACCATTTAACTATAGCAAATAAATGATTAATAGAAATAGAATTTTGAATGTCTGATTGGGAAAGTGGAAACCATTTAAATAAATGAGCTCTAACAACTCTTTAAAAAATAAAATTACATAAAAACTATTTACTTTTAAATTATATCTAATAGATTTAGTATTAATAAGCCACAAAGGGTTGATATGTCATAAAACACTATTCAACCAAACCTAATTCATTATTAATTTGAATTTTTAAATCAAAAAGTCTTGATAGAAAAACTATATTGTGCATTTTTCTATTTCATTTTTTTCTTTTTTATAGATATTTGATGCAGGTAATGTCTTCAAAATTCTGAAGATTGTTTCTGAAGATGAATGTGATGATGATGAAGAAAAAAAAGTTACAATGTCTGTTGAACCGGCATACAGCTGGAAGGTTATTTTGGATTCAGCTGAACCACTCAAAATGAATGACCCAGAACAGTAAGTATAAAAACAGAGATATTACTTGATTGATTTTTTTTTAAATGCTGTTTATCATATTATATATATATATATATATATATATATATATATATATATATATTAAAAAGACAAAATAGGCGAGTCTTGGATTTCTTTCTTTTTCTTTTTTTTTAAAAATCAATATTTTGGTTGATTTACCCTGGGACCTTCCTGTTTGTGTTGTATCTGTTAATCATTAGGGAATGTTGTCTTATGAGTTAATGGCAGAATGCATAAATATTTTTTGTTTTTTTTCATGGAGATTATGTTCAATTCCTGTGTCAAGTATTATAATTCTCCCCATTAACGGAGAAAGTAATTAATGAAATGAAGTTTTAGTTCTGTGCAACATTTATTAAATGTTATTTACTGTAAAAGATGTACAAGAAAGTCCCAAAGGTGCAGCATCTAAAATGAAGATCGAAAAACAACCAATACATCCAAAAGAAATGATGTGTATTCAGGGCCTTAACTGAAATGTGACGATACAGTTGGAAAGGCTTATACTAATGAACATACAATTATAAATTGATGTCATTCAGTTAAATAACAAACTCATTTGGGGGTGTCCCCCTGGTGTCATGGTTAAAGCGCTGCACTGCGGAATTGTAGTATGCGAGTTCAAACTCCAGTCACACTATTACATTCATTTTTGGACAAATACCCTTGGGAAAGGCATGAACCCTCTTATCTTCCCATCTATGGGTTAAATAGTACCACTTGTTCTTCTAAAAGGATGGATTTGGCATCGAATAACCTGAGAAGGTTGATATGCCATTAAATAACAAACTCAATTTTATTAATTTTTACAATGAATTTTGTTATACAGGATGCGGAAGCAAAATTAGGATTATTCTAGTATAATGATAAACGACTATTGTAAAACAAAATTAATTTTAATTTCACAAAATCAACAACAAAACAAGAAGATAGACACAAAACATTAAATTTACTCAATATGGTCACCATCTTTTTTTCAATTATTGTATCAACACTCATTCAAAATGATTTGCATGTCTTCAAGATAAATTCTTCAGACATTTTATTCCATTCCTCCTCAATAGCAGTCTTTAGCAAATCAATATTCAGATGGGAAGTTGCATTTGTTTTGTTTTCTATATAGTGTAATTAAGGAGGTTAAGGTCTGGACTTAAATCTTGTTTAATTGCTGTCCTCACAGTTTTTTTGTGGACTTTCAATTTATTAGCAAAGCTTTCTTATTGATGTTATGGGATCCTTTTTTAATAAATCCCCATAGCAAAAAGCAGTTAAAAAAGCCTTCTTTTCCTTTTTTGTTCAATCCTCCACTCTTAAAAAGCCTCTTTTTCTGTGAAAAAAAAAATTTCTTTCTTTTGTAGACAAAGAAACTTTGACTTGCTTTCGATGTTGAGCAATTCATTTTTTGCTCACTCATATTGGGCTGAATTTTAATTAAAAAATGCTTGAATAATAAAGCTAATTGTGAAAATTTAGATTTATTAAATTTTTCAAAAATTGGACTAATCAGACAAAAAAAAAAAAATGATCTAAAAATTATTCAATATTTTGTTTCTGCACCGTGTATAAAAGTTTCAAGTCTCTTTCACTTACTTGATATTTTAATACATACTGTGTGTGTCTCTTGCTTATAGTATTTACCTGATTGACCACTCATGGACATATTGGCCTAAAGATGCTCGTGACCACCTTCAACAGATTGATGGTCTTCTGGAGCGAATGTCCAGTTTAATGGACATTAATGCTGATGACCTGACGAGGGAGGGTCTCACTGAGCAAATTTTCAACAAGATGTGGCTGTGAGTAAAGCTTCTTTTTTTTTTTTTTTTTTTTTTTTTTTTATAATTATGTGATGTTTTTGTTTTGAAAATGTCACAGAAGAAATTTTTTTTATTTCAAATAACATTATGAAAAAAGCATATTTTTATATATTTCTCTGAAATGATTTTATTTTGATTTCCCATTTGATTTTGTTAACAAAAGTAGCATTTAGGATATCACAATAGCATTTCATATATGAGTATTGTTTGCAAGTCTCAAATCTGAGATATATTGAAAAACTTTATCCCAACAAGACCGGTCCATTGGCCTAGTGGTTAGAGTGTTCACCAATGGCCCGGGAGACCGGGGTTCAATCCCAGATCGAGTCATACCAAAGATTAAAAAAATGGTACTTGATCACTCCTTGCTTAACACTCAACATTATAAGGTAAGGATCAAGGGTAAAAAGGAGTACTCCAGGGAAAGGAGTAGCACCCTACTCTACACCTCGGTGTGGCAGCTATTAAAAAGAGAGCCTTTGGGTCACCCTCAACTACAGTCGCCAACTTATCCCAACAAAGATCTGTCATCAGAGGTAAAGTGTCAGTGTGTGTTTGAATATTTGGTGCCAAAGAACTGGCTGAGAAAATTTAAACATACATTCTTTAAAAAATGATTGTAGAAGTGTTGTTTGGAATGGATATGCGAGCATAACTGCATCAATATTAAAAGGGATCTAAAAATTCATGGTCTACAATCTGATAGCATCTCCAGGCCACTGATACTAAACTAAGAAGAAATATACAAAGTGCCCAACAAGCAAGAATACCAAACTATCTTAAAGCTGATTAGTTTTTACATGTATATGCTACATGATATGCAAATCTTAAAGAAAGCATCCAAATTAGTTTTAAGAAAACATTTATTTTAATCTTGCCTTTTTGTTTTATGTACAAATACAGCAAATAGATGGACAAATCTTAACAGAAACACTTTAGAATCAATGTTGTTGGTTCGTTATTGTGATGAAATAATAACTAAAGTAAGTAAGTAAAGTTGGCGACCATAGTCGAGGACGACTAGAAGGCTCCCTTTTCAATAGCTACTATACCGATGTGTAGGGGAGGGCGCTACTCCTTTCCCTGGATTGCTCCACTTTACCCTTGATACGTACCTTATATTGCTGAGTGTTAAGCAAGGAGGTATCAAGTACCATTTTTAAAGTCTTTGGTATGACTCAACCTGGGATTGAACCCCTGTCTCCTGTACCATTGGCGAACACTTTACCTACTAAGCCAATGAGCCGGTTATTTTCAGTTTTCAAAAAGAGCCCAACAAAAAACGCATTTAGTTTTGGTTCAAATTCATTTGGAATGTCAGATTTTTTTTTTCTTTTTCACAAATTTAAAGAATGATTTATAAGAATTACTTGAAACAAAAACTCTAAATGTGAAGAAAACTAAAATCCTTCCTAAACAATCTTCCGTGTGTACCATTAGAGAAGTTTTCTTTTTAAAGCAATAAAAATTAGAAAAGCAACCAATTTTTATGCGGAAGAAAATAAACTGACTAAGATTAGTTTTGAATCTTATAGTCTCATTTGAAGAGCACCACTTTTGTCACCTGACATAACAAGATCATTAATCAGAAAATTTCATTAAAAAATTTCATGACCTTGATTATCAGGTCATCCGTTTAGGAAGATAGTTGAAAGATATCTTTCAAATATTCTTTGAACTTCCCTGCTAGTTATGTGGAATTTTCCTTCATTACTTCTAATAAATTGCACATCCTGAGGACAAACCCTTGTCATAATAACATTATAGCTGGAATAAAGTTTTTCATCTTTCCTTACTTTTGTCTTGAAATCTGAACAACACAAGTGGGAATAAGTATTTCTCACCTACAGAATTCAAATATGAAATACAACAGTAATCAGATGAAGTGGTTTATTTCATTAAATGGCGTATCAACCCCTGTGGGTTATTTAATGCCAAATCTTGTTTTTTATTTATGATTTCGTATGTATTAATATATTAGTAGAAATATTTTTCATTACCTATTTCTCTTGACAAGATTGACCCTCAGCCACTGTCTTCTAGCACCTTTAAGATAAAAAGGGTTGAGTATTTGTTTGCCATATGTGCAATTTGAAATATATAGTTGGAACTCAATCATATAAATGCTAGTGTTTGACATGACGAGCCAAATGATTGGATCAGGCTTCTCCAACCACCCATCTAGCCCAAGTATGTACCAAAGTGGAGTGTTTCAGATCATGTGACCACTTTGTAAGGAGGTTACAGACTCCTCAGCCACCAGAGTCTTGTCATCAAGCATTATAGGCTGCCACCCATGAGCAACAGGTGGCCCTATGAGAGGTGAGAGGGGCGGCTTAACCCATCCACAGATGTACAGTCAGTGTATTCTACACCCCTAGCCAACTGTGTGGAGTAACCAGATGATAAATTTTGTTTAACATTAAAGTGATCTCCTGCATTTGGAATGTAATAGTTATTCTTTCTTCTTTAAAACATACTTGCATATATTTTTTTACATAGGAGAAAGGAAATGCTGTATTTGCTGACATATAATGACATATACCTTGATAGCAATATTAGCAGGATGTAACACAAGGTCAATTTTTAAAGCACAGTTTTACAGGTTTGATTTCAGAGTTTTCCTTCTCCTAGACTAGTTGTCATACCAAAGTTAAAGAGCACAGCCTGCTCTGCTATTTACCTATAGTTAGACTCATACCTTTCCTAAGGGTATTAGTGCTATGTGAAATTCAAACAACCTCATCCAGGATTTGAACTTAGGTCACTGTGTCCATTTCCTATGACAATAACCATTATACCATAAGTGTCTTGGTACCAATATTTCATTTACTGAAAGCAATGTCAACATATGACCACATGGAAATCTGATCTCTTTTATAAAATAAAATGGGAATTACTCCAACCTGTAGCTATATCAGCATTATTGTATGCTTGCATCATTTGGATCCTAATGAAATGCTTTGAGAAAAAGCTAGATAGGAACTACATAAGGATGCTTCATGCTATTTTGAACAAATCCTGGAAGCAGCACCCTACAAAACAGCAGATGTATAGCCACTTACCTCCCATCTTGCAAACCACGCTGGGCACCACTGGAAAAGTAAGGACAAACTCATAAGCAACATTCTCCTATGAACTCCTACACATGGACACACTGGTTTTGGCAAAACATACTAATTAACTCTTTGAAAATATTGACTGTTATCCAGAGGATTTAGCCAATAGGAATGCATGGTAATAGGAATTCATGCTCTTGGTATGCTTTGATAATGATTAGTGATATATAAGGAAAAAAAATTATGTAAATACTACGCAAGAGTTCATTGCACTGGTATTATGACTAGGAGGCTGTGTACTGAAGGTCAAAATGAACAACTATGCAGCTTGGATGAGTTACCATGAGAAGAAATACCTCAAATGCCATTTTAAACCGTGTGCCAAAAAATACAGTAAGAACTTTGATTTTATTATCGAAATGTTGATGTTTGAATAAACTGTTGAATTTAAAATTTGATTTTCTGATTTAATAATAGGAAACATATAACTATGTCAACCCCATGAAAAGTCTTCATTTTTCTGGGTTTTTTTAATCTTATTTTACATACTGACCTCTGTAGAGTTGTGTTTAGCTTTTGGTTACACTTATATTGCTTTCAAAAAAACCTTTTGAAAAAATAATTACATATGTTGCTATTATCTCCTTTTAAAGTATATTTTATTTCTCTTTATCCCTCTCTCTCTCTCTTTATCTTTCTCTCCGAACACCTTACCATGGAGCAATGATTAGCAAACTAGTTTTGTTCCTCACTGAGTGCCCCACTCTTTTGACCTTGAGCCAGACTAAGTTAAGCATAATAAATACCTATCTATACACTCTTGTATATTTGATTTTGTAGGTACAATCAAGTTTACAGTTTTGGCAACTTACAAATGGTAAGTCCCTTTTTTTTCTACACACTCTCTGACAGCCACCATTGATTAAACATTTTAGTTTATAAAAGATAAAAATAGTTTTTTATGAAAAGAAGTATCTTCCCTAAACACATTTTTAGGTCATGATTTGATATGTTTTAGATCATAGAATTTTATTGCTGATACATTGTTTGAATGTTTAAATTAATTTGTCAACTTGGAACAAAGAAATGAGGAAGCCTCCAAGAGTCAAGTGGAACCCTCATCACCATTGTTCAGATGCTTTTTTTTCCATCATGCTATTGACCATTTAATATAATTCAAGTCAATAAAAAGTTTAGTCCAGTTAAAGATGAATCATTTCTGTTCCAGAATCATTTGATTGAATTTTTTCTTTTTTCTGAATGTTGCCCTGTTGGAATACATTGACTGTATCCCATGCAGAGAGGTAAGACCTTTCTTCCCCCAAAAAGGGTACCCTTGGTATGATACTAAACTGCATTGGATGGTGAGTTTCCAGTTCTGGAGATGTGGGTTGTGTCAAGTACCCTTTCATTGCCATTACTCCCTGGTTCACTCTGACCTGGTGTGGTAATACCTGTTTTGGTCCAATCTATGTCTCAAATAGATTTTGTTTGCTAATTATTTGTATTAGATAGTAATATGATGTCAAGTATTCCTTTGTGCAAAAAACTTAGGAAAATACAAAAAAAATACAAATATGTATGTGATTCCCTTATTTCACAGCATTAAAATACCCCCTAGTGGGTCATGATGCCATTAATCAATCAGTCTTTTCTGAGTGGCAGCAACTTAAACTCTAGCACTGCAGGTATTTTGAAGTGTGTACCTACTCTTCCTTTAAGTTTTGTGTTTTCTTGCTGTTTATCCTTAGATATGTTTCATTTAAAAAAAAAAAAATTGTGGTAATTTTGTTTCCTTCATTCCTTCAGGGTTCAGACGAAGCTGTACCAATTTGGTATGTAATGGATGAATTTGGCTCCAAGATTCAACATTCTGATGACCCCTCATTCAAAGTTATTCCTTTTTACCATGTAACTGAGCAGTTGTGTTATTCTATCCTTTGGCCACTAAAAGATTTGGAAGTGGGTGGTAAGTTCCTTCCCCAAACCTTCCAATTATGATTTTATTACTTTTAACAGTATTGCTACCAATATGTTCTTTGACTCCCTTTAGATTTGTGTCACATCTAGTTTCATTTGAAATTTGTTTAATATGTTTTTCTTTTTTCTCTCTTCTAAAATACTAGTAGAATTTAAGGACTAAGTGTTAAGGTAGAGACATACAAGACTAAACTAGACTCTGTCCAAATGCCATAACTACAGGGTGGAACGATAAAATTATCTCCCTAGAAAAGATGACATGATTCCATTTCCATTTAATGAAAAGCGGTTTTCTTTTTTTGTTACAGACCATCTACTAGTTGGCCACTTGTGTACAAATCCCAAGAGTGATAGGAGCCTTCTATTATGTCTAAAAGTGACACAATGTTCAACGACCGAGATCGGAGATGCGCTGCTGTACAACTCATGCTCTCTACCAATCCAAGTTATGACAACAGGACCATTGCCAGCACCCTCAAAATGCAAATCTGGATTGCCACGAATAACAGGAACGTGCCCAGGGTGATGAAAACAAAGTTTCCGGCTACGGTTATGGTCTTTAGTGTGATTTCAAGTGAGGGCCACATCATGCCACCTCACATCTTTGAAGTCGGCTTGAAAGTGTACCTGGATGTGCTGAAGAGTGTGGAATTTCCCCTGGTGCAATCAGGTGGCCAGTGGCAGACCCTGGGTGTGGCAGCAGGACTTGGCGCCGGCCCACAAGTCCAAAGAGACCCAGGCTTGGTTTCAGAAGGAGTGCTATGACTTTGTACCCTTCTCTCACTGGCTGCCCTCCTCCCCCGACCTGAAACCGTTGGACTACTTCGTTTGGTCATACATCGAGAACATCACCAACATGACCTCCCACAACACCAAAGCCAGCCTGATCGCCACCATCCGCCGAATATTTGCCAAGCTCCCATTGGCACTTGTGGAAAAAGAATGCTCCCAGTTCCAGATCCGTGTCGAGGCGGTGATTGAGGTTGAAGGCGGCTACATTGAATAGATGTCAGCTCTATTACATAATCAAGCTACCTGAATTGATTTTTTCAATAAAGGTTTTAAAATAAAGCTGTAGTGTTGTTATCTTTAGGACAACAATTTTATTGTCTCACCCTGTAGAGTCTAAGTTTATAAAATGGCCTTGCGTTGACCCAATGCAATACTCAATACTTTGAATTTGTTGTTTGGGTAGAGTCCTAAGTAACTTCTAGATGTAGCATAGAGCTTAGAAGAACTAAAGAACATTTTCGTCAAAACATTATATTTAAGAATAAACAAAGATAATTGTAAAACAGGAAATAATGAATATACTTAATCCTAGAACTTCCAAAAACATTGTGTTTTGATCTCCTTTTTTTTTTCCTTTTTAATTTTTTTCCCTGTAGTTGTATTAATTGTTATCATTTACCTTATTTGATTATATATAAGACCTCCCCTCATGTGCACATATACAGATTTTTTTCTCCAAAAAATGGCTCTGTGTATTAGATAGGAATACTTAAAACCATATAGTAGTGTAAATTTGTATTAAGAATAGTTTATTTGAAGCTATAATAGTTTACAAGTGATTATTATCCTGAGTTACTTAAAGCCGTATTATTGTTTGCAAAAAAATCTTTGTTATTAAATAACCCAAAATGGGTTATGATGCCATGAAATCAGCACACCAACCGAAAATAATTTAAGATTATCGATCACATTTTCTATGTAAAGTTGAGGTAGCTGGTAATCTGTTTACCATAATGCTATAGACTATCAGTTCTAGCACCTAATTTGAATGTAAATAAGGATATTATATGCTATCAAATACAGTAGTCTCTCATAAGGTGGAATCCTGATCTAATTTTGCAATGTGCAGGGCTTTATGCTCTCCATTACTTTTGGAGCTGCTCCTGTTCACTCACCCAAAACTGGAGCGAGCTCCCCATTTTTAAGATGGAGCCACTCCAGCTCCAACTTCTTTCCAAAAAGGAGTGGTTCTTTTTCAGTGCTCCATAGTGAAAATATACCTTCTTTCATAAATATTCTATTTTGCCAATAAGTGGTCAAAGTATAGGTGTGGGTGTCGAAGGATCTCGTCAGTATTGGTAGGGATGTCACTTAAAGTGTAAGACCGTAAGATAATATTTGACAAAATCTCGCTAATATTTTGAGATTTGCCTAGAAGATGGGATTTCTTGTTCTTAAAGAAGAACATGTTGGATGGAGCATAAGATTATGTATACATTTTTGTTGCCTGAGGTATAAAATAGAAATCGAAATATCTGAAATATTTTAAAACAATTTAAATGTTCATTACATTAACAACATATTTTTTCAGGGGAGGAAAATTTGACCCAATATTTGTTCAATCGCAAGGTTTCAACCAGATATTTTTGTATGAAATTTCAGGATCACTAAATAATTGTTTATTGGCAATTCGTTGATATTTTTCAGCCATTGTTTATTCAAAAATACACTATATTTCAAATCAAATACCAGCATAAATACTCTGTTAATAGTTTTTTTAAACAAATCAGATCGATTTATCAAAGTTCATTAATTTTTTTTCGAATTATTATGGATAAAAAAAGTAAATAATTTAAATATATTTACTGTAATCATTTCTAAAGAAAAAACATAGAGAGCCTTATTTCTTTAAAAATTAATTATTTTCTATTTATTTTGGAAAGGAATTTAAATTTGTTCTAAGTAAATAAAGTTTTACTTTTAAACATTACATTAATGATTATTTTCTTTTTTAAGAAAGAAGCAGCAAACATTTCTCCAGGAGAGGAGAGACAGAATTTAAATATCACAAAATAGAATTTATAAAAAAAATCAGTTGAAATATTTTTATATATTCTCACCAGTATTGCAGTTGGCAGGAGAAACTTGTGAAATAAACTTTGAACAGCAGACAAAAGCACCAATCTATTTTCAAGAGTTGTGGTGATATGTTATATTATTTCTCTGGGGTGGGTAATATATATAACAGGTAGGGGTCAAATAGCTTCAAAACAGATTCAGGGTAGCAATTGGCTGAAAATTGCCATTTCATTTATTACTATACTCTGTTGTTTTTAAGCAAATAAAATCAAAGTATCTTAGTTAAGTTATTGTATCGTCTTTTCAAATTATTATTTTAATAAAACAGTAAGGATGAACAAAATGCATCAGTCCAGCACACCACTGAAAGTTTTTTTTTTAAGAACCTAAAACTATATAGCCTCAAATCTTTGTTAAAAAATTTTTGATGGAGACATTTATTCATTCAAAATTTACAATGACAAATAACAATTTCAAGTTTTATTTGTTTTTGAAAAGCAAAAAAAAAAATAATAATCAACCAGTTTACTCTTTTTAGTTGAATATGCTGAGACTTGTAATTTTCATCAACATTAGTAAAATATACTAAAGAATAAATGTTTGTTGTGGTTTTTACAAATAAATTGTTGTATTCCTTTTTTTCTTTGAATGATTTACCAAATGTCTGTTACTTGTTTTGAAATATTGGTGTAAAATACAACAAATAAAATGTATTTACTATTTTTTATTAAAATAATAATTTGAAAAGATACAAGAACTTAGAGGAATATCAATATTATTTGCTTGAAAACAACAGAGTAGTAATAAATAAAAATACTTATTTTAGAAATATTTATTTAAAAACAAGCATATTTCGTAAGTTATTAACCTTAAATATTTATTTTTAGCAATAAAAATGAGTCATAAATACCAGAAAAGTTCAAATCGTTAAGAAAATGACTTGAAAGCCTTTCTACAAAGTGACTGACAACTTTGAAGAGACTTTTTCCTGACTGTCTCCTGTTTTCTAAGAAAAATTGCCCATCAGAAATGTAGTACCTAGCTGACAAATCATGCTTGCTTCTAAACAAAAATCTGAGAAATTCAAATTTTTCGACTTTCATGTCTAATTTTCATGTGAAACTCCCCCCACCCCCTCACCCCCTCATATACATTTATCAGTTATAAAAAGCACAAAGAGTTTAGCTCAAACTTTCTTTTCTTTTTTATTGTTTAATGTTTTACAAAAAAAAATTCAAATAATTTTGGAGCACAAAAACCACACTCTTTAGCCCCAAATAGAGTTGCTCATGCTCCATTCCGATTAAATATAAAATGACCCCTCTTCTCCTTCACTCACTCATTTTTGGAGGGCTCTGAGAAGCCCTGGCAATGAGCACTCATTATATGTTCTGCATCGAAAAAATGGAGAAAAAATTGTCAATAGTCAAGAATTGAGGCGAGCATTACTAACAAGACAGAATATGGTTGTTATTATTATTATTATTAGATGTGTATACATCTCTCGTCTAAACACTCATCTCAAACTCTTATATGCTTGATTTTTTTTTCAGATGAGGTGACTCGTGACTACATACAAAAGGAATTGCCTTCATTGGAAAGGAAATGTGCTCTTCTCCCTTGGAAACCTACAGACATGACTTCTGTTGATTACTACCCTGAAGAACCAGATAGTGTCTATTTTAAGGTTCAACCAAATTCCTTTCTACAATCATTAAAAGATATTCCTTGTCTCTGCACACACAATTTCTTTTCATAAACATTTCCTCTTTACTAATTTATTCTTTTATGATTATATATATTCTGGTTATTTTTATCTTTGGCAGATTTAAGTGGCATGGCTGTCCTTTTGATCTTGAAATGACTATAATTATGCTGTCGTTCCAGATGGGAAATTTCAAACTGACCTATCAATTTTTTTACATCAAATTTCAAAAATTCAAACTGACCTATCAATTTTTGACATCAAATTTCAAAAATTCACTTTTTTTTTTTCTTTTTTTTTCAAAATAACTTTATTATAGCTTCAGGCATTTCTTTATAATAGTTAGGCAGTGACCAAGCTAGTGATTGATGGCTAACATGCTAGTCTCTTTTTAGACATTATTTTAAAAGATTTTTAAGTGTTTAATGCTAAAGAGATTAATGATTTTTTTTTTTTTTTTTTTTTTTTTTTTTTTTTTTTTTCAGAGTAAATATTAAACAAAAACTGTACTGCCCTGATGATAATTGGGTAGACCAAAACATTGACAATTTATATAAAGAATACACCATTTGAATATTTTGTTTTTCATATATATATATATATATACACTTCACATTTGTTATTATGACTGTTTGCTTTGATATTTTTATTGATCTTTTTAAAAATTTCTTGTTTATTGATAAGTTTAGCATGTAATAGCATTTAGCATCCATGAAATATGTTTAAAAAAATCAATTAATCATATATTAAAAACAGACAAAACATGATGATTTGATCAGCAATTGTTGGCTGATTCATTGATTGATTAATTTTGAAGGTAGGTCTACCCGTCTGAGAGTATTTTATGCCTAGAGGTTTGGTATTAGTCACTTTTTTCTTTTCAACTGCATATACAGTATTGAACAAAAAAAAAACTGAAAAAAACTGAAGCACTTTTTAGTATTGCCACAAATTTTGATAAAATATTAATAGCTTAGACACACATAGGAAGTGATTATTTTCCTTGATTATTGTTATCAAAATTCCCTGAGTTGTAGAAAAAAGTTAAAATTTTCTTTTTTTTTTTAATTTGATATCCTCATCTGTGATTGGTATTTTGTTAATGGCTAGTAAGCAGTTATCTAAGTTTAAAAAAAAAATCAAAATAATAACTTCCTATGTATGTCTAAACCATCAAAGTTTCATTGAAATTTGTGGCAATAATATAAAATGGTTCAGTTTTTTTTGGGTTTTTTTTTTTCTGTCCAATACTGTAGATTTTTCAGGTTGATGATTTTCCATATAGCTTTTGTTATGTTTTTAACATAAAAAAAAATAACAAACTCGCCAAGTATTGGGGATAAACTAAGGAATTTATTTTTATGGAAAATAGGTACAGCTAACGGTTATTAAAATCAAATAAAGACATAGTCATTGAGAGCCTAGAAAAGTGCTGCGTTCCTGGTGTCATGGTAGAAGTCGCCTTTTCTGTCTCCCAGCATGCACCTATTAGCCGGGGGTGAACTGTCCCTTGAATGGTCAAGGGGAGATAACTTTGACATTTTTTATGGTGTTCCTATTAGCTTTCTTGATTGTTTGTTTTCATTGTTCATCAACATTTCCTTAATGATAATTAAAGGATTTATTCAAGCATCCACAAAATGAAACACTGGACATCAAATGTAACTGCTGTTTCATTTATTCTCATTAAAAATTGATAAAAATAAAGTTTTCATTGCTCATTTACAATGGTTTTATTTTTATACAAAATCAACTAATATATACAACAGATTATCTCATAAATGTAATTATATACTCAAGGGTTCTAAAATATCTTAATAATTCAAATCAGTAAATTAAAATAATGCTCAAAAAACAAAAAGTTGAGAATGAATAATAGAATAATAATAATGTTGTAAATTACCATTAATTCAAGCTCAAAGCAACCAATTACGAGGTGCATACGATAAGTTTCCAGACTTTTTTCTTATGGGACTTAAAATTGACGTAGACTCTTGAAAATTCACTATGTTATTGCAATATATCTTATGAGATGACTGACCTATTTTTATGATTTCAGCTTCAAATGAACAGCTACAGCAGCAATTGGAATACTCCCTACTAAAGCCTGACTATCACAGCTGTTGAATTTCAAAAATGCAATCTGACACTTTAGAAGAACGATATGCAATAAAATTCTGTTTTAAACTCAGAAAAAAATGCCACAGAAACGTATGGAATACTTCAGACTGCTTTTGGAGCATCTTGCATGAATCGAGCATCAGTTTTTAAGTGACATAAGAGATTCAAGGAAGGCAGGGAGTCTGTGAGGGATGATGAAAGGTGTGGGGGGAGTAAGGAAGTCAATACACCACAGTTGATTGGCCAAAGGCTTAGGATTACTGTGTTGAGGTTTTAAGGGAGTTCAGGAAGAGATTCCATCGGAAGAGGCCAGCACTCTTCAAATCAGGTCAGTGGCATTTCCTCCAGGACAATACACCAGTCCACAACTCCATACTTGTCACAGACTATTTGACCAAGATGGGAATCAAGACAATTCCTCACCGTTCCTATAGTCCAGACCTTGCTCCCTGTGACTTTTGGTTATTCCCTAAGCTCAGAGGCTGTCGTTACGAGAGAATTGAGGAGATGATAGAGACTGTGACGAAGGTCATTGACACGCTCACACAATAGGACTTCCATGAGGCCTTCCAGAAGTTGTTGGAATGGTACAATAAGTGCATTGCAGCTGGAGGAGATTACTTCAAAGGGGACTAGAGTTTGATGTGTGTACTATCAATAAAAGTGCCCATACGAAAAAAGTCTGGAAACTTATTGTATGCACCTCGTAAATTTGAGAAAGGCAGATTATTATAATAATATAAGATTGACAGGTGTCTAAAGATTTGAACCCAGCTAAATATATTCTTAAAGTATGGTAATAATGATTTAAATCAATCATCCTAAGAAACCTACTGCAGTTGGTAAGGCATTTTGTACAAATGGATGGATCTCCAAAAGCAGAATTAAGTAAATGTACAAGAAAAATGAGTGGACAGAAAAAAGTATTATAAAGAAACCTGAAGGCAAATAGAGTCTAAAACTTAAGATGCACAAGCTCTGAATTAGATTAGAGAGAGATCAAATATAAAAAAATGAAACTTTGAGGGAGTGTGCTAGCAATACTTAGTAGACCCGTGTGCTAGAGGAGTTGCCTGCTTTCTCTTGATTATAAATGCTCAAATTTTGATAGAATTGATCTTATTAGTCATCACTGAACTCATTAGAATCACTGATCATCAATCGTTATTTTCAGTGTGGACCATGATGAATGTGAGTAGCTCGGTTGTGAAACGGTCATCTCCCCCTGAACATTTATCCATTCAAAGTAATTTGTTATTTGAAATTATTTTCTAAGGCACAATCTCTTGTTTAGTTTCTAAGTAAGAAATGTAATGTTTAATGCTGCATATGGCTTTAGTGAAAGATTTTTTAAAAAATTTTTTAGAAACAACTAATGTTAAATTTCGCTCCATACCAGTTTCCTATGTGCTACTCTTTCAAAAGTGCAACTAATCTATGAATCTTCCCCTTCATATATTAAAGGTGACCGACAAGAAATTGGTGTTGAGTTTCTTATTAGTCTTTTTTTTTTTTTTTTTTTTTTGGCAAGTGAAATGTCACAGTGGTGGATGTCATGATGTCAACTGCATGTGATGAATGCTCCTATTCAAAAAATCACAGAAAACATCCTTAACTCTAAAACAAGATCGTGCCCACATCCTTGACAATAACCAACAATGGTTGAAAGTATATGTACTCAGATTATAACTTTAGACAGACTTCAGACAATTTCTAAACAGCTTTCATCCAGACTTGTGAAGTCTCACTTACCAACAAGAAAAAGCCATTAAAAAACTCAGTACCAAATTCTTGACTGTCACCTTTAATTTGGTATTTTATAAGTGCAAGCAATTGCAAAATTACTTTGATATTTTTTTAATGGCATGTATTTCCTATTTTGAAATAATATTTGTTATCTTTTTCTTCTTCCAAATTTGGTTAATGTTTTTGGGTTTCTTTTGTTTTGTTTTGTTTTTTCTTTTGCTTTTGTTCTTAATTTTTGTAAGATTCATCAACATCTCCATTTTACATTTATTGTTCACTGAGGATTGAATTATTGACAAGTTTTATGTTAATCATTGAAAAAAACTAGCTGGAATATCTGTCTTATGTTGGGTAAGTGGTCAAGATTTAAATTGCAGCTGGTATTTTTATCTTTCTCAATTAATAATGTTTTGTGAAAAATCTTATTTAGTATTCATTTTAATTTAGATGAGTGACACTTTAAAGATTTGTTGAAATAATTTTTTGTCCCAATTATTAGTCCTGATTATAATTGGGAATGATTATGTTAGTATGGCATCATTTTTTTCTTAAGAAGTTTAGACATTTTGGATCTGTATGTTAGAGATCCCTCTCTTCCCAATGAGGATCCCTTCTTTATATTAAAACCAACTTTTAAGTCCAATAAGTATGTATACCAAATTTGGTATTTAAGCAATTTAATTTAAGCAATAAGAATTATTCTTTTTTTCATAAATATATTTCTCTAAAATATTTTTCCATCACACAATTTTAGGACAAAAGATGAAACTTAGAAAACTTTTTTAGAATTCCTTAGCAAACAAATAAAAAAATGAATGCAAAATGTTCTTGAGGCAAAAAGCTTTCTGAAAATATTTGGATTAAATTTGTTTCTTAAAGAAATTAATTATCAACAAATCAAACATATATTTTTGTGTGTTTCAGGAATTTCAAATGGGAGAATCTCTTCCAGATGAAGATGAACCACCAATAATCTTTGGCCCTGACCAAACAGTAAAAGTCTTTATTGATTACAATACTGTCAAAGACCATTTAACTGATCCACGCTTTATTATTGTCGATGACCCTGAAGAAGCTGATGCCTTGTTCTTGAAGGAAAGTTGGAAAAAATTTGCGTAAGTTTGCGTTTGATAAGGTTTAAATCGGATTATGTTTCAGCACATGGTATATGCACCAAGATCATTTAATATAGAACTACAAATTGCGGATGATTCAGACTAATATGACCCTGTTTATCAAGAATGGCCTATAAACAACACCAATATAAAACTTTATGCACTAATATGCTTCAGAAAACATTAGATATTTTTTTAATAGATATATTTATAAAAGGAAGAAATACATACCAGAGTGAACAAATAGCCGAATAACGACGTCATTGTGGCCGAAAAGCAAGAGTAAAGTGGCCTCCCAATTTTTAAAGGAAAGATTTAGAAGTCATCAGTAGAGCTTAGCTCTGATTGGCTGTTGCAAAATTATGTATAGAGCCATTTCTGTGGTCATTTTTTTTCTTGTGTGGATGCACAGGTTAGCTGCCAGGATGGGAGTTGGAGTAACATCAATGCCAACTGGGTCATTTGGGTGAGAGGTCTGATGTTGCAAGACACGAAACCCCTCCATGAACCCAAAGGAAACATCACTGATGACCCATCCCGATGCATCAATGAAGATGTATGATATAGTTGTTGGCGACCATAGTCAAGGGTGACCTGAAGGCTCCCTATTTATACATTTATTGTTAATTATTTGCAATACATTTCCATAGAAAAGCTCATCAATCATTTCTAACTTGTATGAAAAACTTTATAAAAAATCTAAGAAGCCTTGTTTTTAATCGGAAGAATTGATATCAAATTTTGTTTATATTATTGTGTCTATGAATATATCTTTTATATAGAATAATTAGTTTGTTTTGCTAGAAAAACAATCTGCAATCTTTCACATTTTATATTTCTAATTTTGAATTTGACAGCAAAACAAATTTGTTAATTGTTACTTTGTTTTTCTTTTATTTCTTGTAAAATCTGTGGTGTTTCTTATTCTAGGGGTCTTAATAAGCTCATCAACCAATTTCCAAATGAAAGTGTTGTCACAGTTAAAGATTTACTTGCCATTGTTAGCAGACGATCTGACCCAGATCGTGTTGATGAAGAAAGCTTTGAACATGGACCAGCATGGTTACCTGTCACATACAACCTCAACATAGAACTACCAAAATTTATATCCTATTTCCAGCAGCGGGAAAAAAGGTATCAGCGTTTTTTGGGGGTTTGTTTTTTTTTTGGGGGGGGGTTATCCTATAATTTAATATAACCTCTACCCACTATTCAGATTGGGGGTTGACAGTTAGAGGGATAGAGACATCATTGTAATTTTTTTACATTTTCCTCTTTTTTTTTTTCTTATGTCTTTACTAAACCAGTGTACCTGGTACTATATAGCCTACAGATTGAACATAAATCTTCCAGACAAACTTAATAGCAAGAACAAGTGGCCAATCTGCTGGTAGAATTATAAAAGCTTTAATTTTGTATCTTTTAAGTGCTACCTCTGTCCCATAATAGTTGATAGATTTGCATACAGTAAATTTAACAGCTATTCAAAAATGGAGGTAGTATTTATTCTGATTCCTTTGAAACTTACATTTATGAATAGAAAGAAGTAGAGATGAAGAGGTTAGTAGGTGTTTATTTTTCCTAAGTTCAGAATGCCTTCATTTCAGAGACTTGTACCAAAACAAAAGAAGGACATGTATTTATTTACCATAGAATGAGTGAAATTTGAACACAAGAGTTTAGTTTTAAAAAAATAAATCAAGCTCAGATATATTTTTCACTTTAGTTAATTCAACTTTTGTTGGTTGCTTTTCTAAGTTTTTTTTTTTCTTCTCAATTTTTTTTCTAAAAGAAAGGTTGAATTAACTCTGAAAAAATATTCATAATCACTAAAAATAACAAAGAAGAATCCTGGATAATTTTGTTGATATTTCAGTATATATTCACCTCATCTTTAAAACATTATGAAATAGAAGTGGTATTTCTGCTTATTTATCTGAGTTGACATATAGGAACAGCAATGATACTATTTAACCCATAACTGGTGGGGGTGGGGATAAAGAGGGTCATACCTTTTCCTGAGGGTATTAGTTTCAAAAGGGAACATAATAGTGTGACTGGAGTTCAAACCAGCTTACTTTAAGGCCACAGTCCAGCAGATTAGCCATTATGCCATAGAGACTCCCTAAGGAATTAATAGAATTACAAAACATAGATACAGTAAAGTGTAAAGAGATGAATGATTGGAAGATTATGTTGATTGAATGTTCATTATCTAAATGTATATCTTTCTGAATTAGCTTTATTGTTTATATTGAAAAATAGACAAGGTATTTTAAAAAAAAAATTGTGGTCATGCACCTGCTGGCTTTCTGCAGAAAAGAATTAATCTGACTTGTTACTTAAGGTTACTTAAGTTCAAAATAACAACAACCACAGGTGTTAATATTTGATGATTTCACAAAGTCTTGTGACCATCGATGTCAGTGAGTAATTATTGATTAATAAATTGATTTTCTCTGGTTGCTAAGGGGAATTGACTTTCTCTATAACATGGCCCATTGTTTAGATAAATGGCATCATCAGTGAGGTTTCCACAGCTGCAAGAGCCAGACAGTTGGAAGCAATCACATCGGCTCAACCCCCACCCACATCTCTCCAGTTGGGAGTATCCTAAAAAAAAAAAGCCCTCTCTCAATTAGCCAATTTCCATCCATGACAGATTTTTGACAAATACAATTAAACTAAATGGCACTTGCTCTTTCTCTCTTTCTCGGAAAATTCAGTAAAAGATAATTCTCTGTAACATCAAAAAAGTATACTGTTATATATTTCATCTGTTTTGGGAGGATCTTAAATTGCCCAAGATGAAGCAACACACATACTATTTATAAAGGAAAAATATAAAATAAAATTCATGAAGTATTCAAATTGGTAGGCATCAATACTTTCTTGTTTTTACTATTACATAAATTTTGAGTGATAAAAACAACAAAGATTAGGATAATGATTCAAATAATTTATAGTATGATGAACAGTAGCTTATCTTAGAACTTGAAGGCTAGAATATAAACTAGGAAAAATGTAATGTTCGAAACAACAACGATGAATTTAAATATTGTATGAAGTAAAAAATCTTAATTCGTATTGGAATTTCAGATTGAAAAACCTATAAGACAGATTTTAATGGAGGATATTTCTTTAACTTCATTAGAAACATAAGATTAAGACACAATCAGGTACAATGAGTCATTTAAATAATATATTGATGCAGTTGAATTTTATTTGATGTTATTTAATCATTTTTATTGATAAGGGCTTTTTTGTTGTTGCCTTTTAGGAATCTTAATAATGTATGGATCTGCAAACCTTGGAATTTGGCTCGGGCTCTAGACACCCATGTTACAGATCAATTGTCATATATTATACGTCTCCGAGAATCTGGACCTAAGGTAGGTAACTTTTGGATAGAACCTGATCTTCCTTGTTGTTTTGATAAAGGGGTTCTTCAATTCAACAATGTAAATAGGCTGGATTCTTATGGGTGTGCATATAGACTTTGCTTGTTTCTTTATATTTGCTGTAGTATGATCTGTTTCTACTAAAAAACGTTCCTATTCTATGAATATTTGCTTTGATGTTAGACATATTATTTCTATATAAGATAAATACCATTCATATCAGTTGTAATAATCTATATACCAACACCATGACCTTGTTTAGAAAATGTGTCAACTGATACAATTCTAGGAAAATTGTATTGACTGCATAGTTTTGAATCACAGGCAAATGAAAGCAAAAGAAACAAAGAAATTTCAGCCTGATCTGTAATGTTGAACAACTTAAATGCTTGTTTCCCTAGTAGAGCAATGCTACTACACCCTGAGAGTTTTTTAAAAACCAAACTGTAAATTATGTGCAGAACACAAATCAAAATAAGGCTCAAAGGTTTTATCAGAATTGGGTTTTGGGGGATATTCTTTAAAATCTTTGTGTTGAATTTTGAATTGAAAGTTTTTTTTCTCTTAATGCATCCAGAATCAGTAATAAGGCTCAAGGTGTTATCAGAATTAGTCTGGGTTTTGGGGGATATTCTTTAAAATCTTTGTGTTGAATTTTGAATTGAAAGCTTTTTTTCTCTTAATGCATCCAGAATCAGTAAATGTCATTGAAATTTGATATTTTATTGGTCAGACTTTAACTACTTCATATAAATGGAATTATTCAATCTTCCCTTATTGTATTTGTTCTTTAATTCATGTCACTTATTGTTGATTGTCATAATTTCTTTTCTTTGTTTTTCTTCTTGCAGGTGGCCTGTAAATATATTGAAAATCCTGTACTCATGCACTTTGATGATGTTGGAGATGTAAAGTTTGACATTCGATACATCTTATTGCTGTCCAGTGTAAAACCTCTCAAGTTGTATGCCTATCGTATTTTTTGGCTTCGATTTGCTAACAAGTAAGGAAAATAATTCTGACCTTCATTCAAGATTACCAATTTTCATTCAATGATTTCTCGCACTAATCAATAAAAGTATTTTTTTCGTTATTTTCTTAGATAACATCATATAATTTCCTTTATTATTTAGTTTCCTACTCTAGCATATTTTTGCATCTTTAGTCTCTACAACTAATAAAAATGTTTATGAAATGAAAAGTCACATTATTTTAAAGTGCCAACCATTAAACAATGGTTTGTAGTTTAGTCTCATTGAGACCATTTAGCAAGGGTTCTCTACTAAGCTAAACTAAACCTTGCAAATGTCAACAAGAAAAAATATTTTTAACAACTGAAAAATAAGCCTAAAAAATGTTTTTTCTTTTTACAAAATAAGATTATTTAAAGTTTCAGTAAGAATAAGATTTGTTTTTTTAAATGAAAAATTCTTTGTTTTTTGAATTTGTTTTGTCTAAAACATTTCAATGTGAAAATGTTTTGTTTTTTTTTTGTTGTTTTTTTCCAAAATTTGTAGGCCTTACTCCTTGGATAATTTTGATGATTATGAAAAACATTTCACTGTCATGAACTATGAAGATGACTTTCCACTTCGACAGGTAAACATCTTTTTCTTCCTTTTAAAGTTTTCTTCCTCTCCTCTCTTTTTTTTTTTTTTTTTCAAAGCTTTTTCCTTTCCTTTTCAAAATTTTCTCTTTCATCTCCTCCATAAAACTTTCTCCTCTCTTCCTCATCCTCTTTAAAACTTTCACAAATATTTTTTTCTATTTTTGTCTATAGAATTTCAAGAGTGATTAATACACACACTCATTGTTAGAATTCTTGACATGTTGGTGTAGTTAAAGGAATAACAACTATGATATTGTTTGCAGAAGTCACCAACAATTGGGGTGTGTCTGTGTATTCAGTCCATTTTATCGCCAAATACATTTCCCAGAAGGCAACATTGCATAGATTCCTTAATTTGTCTATACATCATACTGTCTATAAATATTTTACTGATAACTGGCAATCACCAATATGCAGTTTAACAAGCAATATAATTAGTACTACACTTAATAAAACATGCATCATTACTGGCATTGGGGTCAAGCATAGTTTTAAAATTCATGTGTACTACTGCTATAGATCTTATTGCTTATCATATCTTTAGATTTAGTTCTTGTAAGATGAATTAAAAAATGACTTGCTTAAGTCCAGATACCCATTCACAGGCTGAAACAACCAGAAAATACTCTAAAACCTCCCCACTTTTCTTCCTCCTCACTTTTTACAGTCTGTAATTATTACTTGAAATGAGGTAATTATAAGTATTTGATTTTTTTAAAAAAATTTTTCAGATTCATTATGATGACTTTATCCCAATATTTAATGATCAGTATCCAGAGTTTGGCTGGGAAGACACTGAGGTAAGTGACCTTGTGTCAAGCTTGGTTTTGAATAAATAATTGAATAAAAAAAGTTTCTGCAAATCTTAGGTGTTTTTTTATCTTGATAAATCATGTCACACCACAGTGGCAACATGTACCAGAGAAACTGAAACCCTTAGTAACCCTTCCCCAACCCCTGTAAAATTCATGAAGGAATCTGATTGAAATTGCTTTCACTCCAATTAAAATGTTTACAGTCAAATATTTGTGATTAGTTTAAACTGACCCTCTGGTCAAGTGGTCAGCCATTTTATTCACCCAATAACCAACTGATCATTCAGTTTCTCTTTTTCTAATAAGAATTTTTGATGAATGTGATTTTTTTTTTTTTCCAATTTCAGAGGAAGATTTTTGACATGTTCCGTGCTCTTTTTCTGGCTGCTACGTCAGAGCCTTACCCTAAGGGCATTGCTCCCTCCCCCAATTCTCGGGCAATGTATGCAGCTGACCTGATGCTCAAATGGACCCATGATGCTCAGGGTAAGAAATAACATCAACATTTAATGATTGCGCCCTTCTCTTTTGTAAATGGTTTGGGGACTCTTCTTTCACTGCCCTAAGTTCACTACTTGTGACTCTAACCCTTTCACTCCCATGGGGACACTGGTGTCTTGGTCGAATTTCATTTTTATTTTAACTCTTAAAATGTACTCAAAGCATAATTTTCCATATCCCAAACATTTTTAAAAATTGGTAGTGAAAAGATTAAAGATGAAGCTTATCTATAAAAGACAAGCACCACAAAATTTTTTTTTTTTAAAATAAATTCTTGCTAAACAATTTAAAATAACTTGGCAGTGAAAGTTAGACAAGAATGAATCTATTTGATGGCAAATACAGTTCACATTTCATTTCAGAACATTCACCTTCAATTTTTACAATAATTACTTTTTTAATTATAGTGTCTGTAATGATGATTATATTTGAGTGAATGATATTACAGTACATTATGGAATTAGGCTGTATACAAATTCTAGTATTCTACAGCATCTGATAAACATTAGCAGACAAACAGATACTTCAACTTCACCTAAGAATTAGGAGATAATTTTTGAGAACTTTTATTTGGGAGGGGAAAAGTGAAATTTATATGCTATTTAATATTTTATTAAATGTTCAACTTAATAGTGATGGCTTAGGATTAATATCAAGTTTATTTCATATAAACATTTAAATGGACTCATCCATTGATTCCCCAACTCTAAATGTTTGGATAAAGGAAAATAATTTGCTTACTTTTTATTCAATTAAATAATTGGCTAAGAAAAGGTGAAAGATTTCAAGTTCAATTCCTGTTTTCAGCATCAACATTGCATTGCGTATTTGAGAAGATAACTGAGTTTGAAATGTTTTTTCCATAATTAAATTGATGCAAAAAAAATTTAGTTTTTTTTGGATAAAATCTTTCATGCCTGTAAATTCATAGTATCATTATTCAATCATTAAAGTATTTTACTTTCTGTGGTGCTGGTATCATTGGGGAACGAGAACAGTTTTGGTAAATGGACCAGGCTTTGGCCTGTTTACCAATACTTTTCTCGTTCTCCAATGATTCTTGCATCAGAAAAATAATGTCTAAAAAAGTAATTACCATTACTACACTTTTAACCTAATCTGATTTTATCAAAAGTTTTCAATCCCATGTTTTTAATGTTGTCATTTTCACCAGATTTCATCCTGAGAATTTGATGTGTTGTTTTTTATTTGAAAGATGAATAATAATCAAAAAACAATGGTTTAATATTTTGCAGGGAATCGGATAATGCAACCAGTTTTATGTGAAATCAATTTCAGTCCTGATTGTGACCGTGCATGTCAATATCATCCCAGATTTACCAATGATGTATTTAGTTGTCTCTTTTTGGATGACATTGAAGACAGACCCATCACTGAGATATGAACAACTTGTCCTGTTGGCTTTCTTGTTGCTTTTTATGATAATAAAAAATATTTTGGAACTTAAATTTAAGGTTCTGATTTATTGATTTTTTTGTTTTATAACTTCATCAAGAACTTTCTTTTCATTCATATTTTAAGTTCCTTTGTACAACTTAGAGAGGTACTTGTGGCATAACAGCTATCATTATAGGAAGAGGATATGGCAACTTGATTTCAAATCGTGAACAAGGCTAGTTTGCATTTCACATAGTGCCCTAGGGAAAAAGCATCCAACTCTTCTCTCTCCAGCTATGGGTCAATAGTAGAGCAGACTGATTCTTTGGTATGGCAATAAGTCTAGGAGAAGGAATACTGAATTCTAACTAGTTGTAAACCTGAAGAGGGATGGGCTCTGCAGCAGCGATTCTTGCCCATGACAGGGTACATGAGTAGTGCCTCACCAACCGAACCAGGTTACTAACACAGTGACAACTAAGAAATAAATAAATGCTGACATAAATTTTTATTAAAAATAAAAAATCTTTTACAGGACCTGTGAGCAATGGGATATTTTCAATTAATCCCTCTATATCAGTGGTTCCCAATCGATTTGGGGCCATGCTCTACTTTGGTATTTCTAAAATTCTGATTCCCCTCGTAATATTCAATTCTTACATATTCAAAATTTTTCTGCAAATTACATTAAAGAAGCTTAAAAGGCCATTAGGTTGGTCTCTGAACAAGCCCTTACTGGGAATTACTAGTTTATATCTATGGTTCTTGACCTTTTTTTTACTTGTGACCCCCTTCTGACTAGTAATTTACGAGGATCATTAAATAAGTTTCCAGACTTTGTTCGTATGGGCACTTTAATTGATAGTACACACATGAAACTCTAGTACCCTTCGAAGTAATCTCCTCTGGCTGGAATGCACTTGTTGCACCGTTCCAACAACTTCTGGAAGGCCCATGGAAGTCCTCTTGTGTGAGTGCGTCAATGACCTTCGTCACAGCCTCTTTCATCTCCTCAATTGTTTTATAACGACAGCCTGTGACCTTAGGGAATAACCGAAAGTCACAAGGAACAAGGTCTGGACTCTAGGGAGGCTGAGGAACTGTCTTGATGCCCATCTTGGTCAAATAGTCTGTGACAAGGATGGAGTTGTGGACTGGTGTATTGTCCTGGGGGAAATGCCACTGACCCGATTTGAAGAGTGCTGGCCTCTTCCGATGGAATCTCTTCCTGAACTCCCTTAAAACCTCAACATAGTAACCCTAACCCTAACCCTTTGGCCAATCAACTGTGGTGTTCTGACTTCCTTACTCCTCCCACACCTCTCATCATCCCTCACAGACTCCTTGCCTTCCTTGAATCTCTTATGCCTCTCACAAACTGATGCTTGATTCATGCAAGATGGTCAAAAAGCAGTCTGAAGCATTCCATATGTTTCGGTGGCTTTTTTTCCAAGTTTAAAACGGAATTTTATTGCATATTGTTCCTCTAAAGGGTCAGACTGCATTTTTGAAATTCAACAACTGTGATACTCAGGCTTTAGTAGGGTGTATTCCAGTTGCTGCTGTAGCTGTTGATTTGAACCTGAAATCATAAAAATTGGTCAGTCATCTCATAAGATGTATAGCAGTAAGATACTGAATTTTCAAGTGTCTATGACAATTTTAAATGCCTGTACAAAAAAAGTCTGGAAACATATTGAAGGGACCACATATTTCTGTGACCCCCTCCCCATTCACAAAGAAAAAAATGTACTCTGCTATTTACATTTATTTAAAAAAGTACAATTTGTCCAGCTTGAAGCTAATTTTTGCCCATTTTTTTCAATTTTCTGGCCAGCTGAATACATGACTGATCCTCTCACCATGCCTCCTGTCTGGATGTAGTAAACAATAAGAAAACCATTGAGTATTTGTGTCATTAAAATTTATACAATGTAATTTGAAGATTATGACAAAGTGATTTAACATCTGGCAGTTAAATTGTTGTGGCCCATTAAAATACTTCTAATAAGAATATCCTATTTACTTCATGTAACCCTTCCACTCCAGAAATGTGGACCCATGAGGTCTAATGTTTTGTATTAAAACACTGTGGTCTTACTTTTTAATTAACTAAACTTCATAAAAATGCTTGCCCAGTCAGCTAGGGCTGTAGAATACACCAACTACACCTCTGCAGAGGGGTAAGACTCTTCCAATGAGTGTCCTGGATATGACACTAAACAATCTGATGGTGAGGTTCCAGTAATGCTGGGGCTTTGGGGAATGCGGAGAACCCCTTCATTGCCATTGCTCCCAGGTCCACTCTGGCCTGGCATGGTAGCACCTGATAGGGCCTTATCTATGGGTTAAATAGAACTAACTGCATACTTATGCTAAACTGAATTGTTTGATTTAACTGAATAGCTTGAAATAGAAATGTTTTTGACAATAAAACCATACTTACATTTAAACTGCATGCTTATACTCAACTGAATTATTTCAAATAGAACTTTTTTAACATTGAAACTGTATTTACACTAAACTGAATTATTTAACATAGAACTGTTTTGACATTTAACTGTGTGTAAACAAAATCTATACTAAACTGAATTGGAACTGCTTGACTAAACTAAATAGCTCGAAATAGAAATGTTTTTCACAATTAAACTGTACTTACATTTAAACTGCATGTTTATGCTAAACTGAATTATTTGAAATTGAAATGTTTTTGACATTGAAACTGTACTTACACTAAACTGAATTGTTATATATAACTGCTTGAATAAACAGAATAGTTTGAAATAGAAATGTTTTTGACAAACTGTGTACTCATCCTAAATTGAATTGTTTTTGATAGAACTGATTATTTACAGAAAAATGGATTTGGTATTAGATAACCTACAAAGGTTGATATGCCACCAAACCAAACCAAATCATAAAAGTGCATTCACAGTTGTCAATGATGAATGCAACAAAATCTTAAGATTTACCTGATAAATGAGAATACAAATTTCCTCTTAGTTTGTGAATCAGTTGGAAATCTGAAATTTTTATCCTGAACTCCTTTGTACAACATGAATGTTTTCATTTACCCAGTATCTACTCTATATGTACAACTAACACTCTTAGTAAGTCGTCCAGACGGCACACCGTGTCCAAACAGCTGATTTAATATAAGTTTTTTGAGTACTACTTATAGGATTTGTTCAATGCAGCATCTTTGTGTAGTTCTCATCTAGGTTTCCCCTCCCACCCAGATATTTCATAAAGTCCTAGCACAACTACTGAGTAGTCAGCTTGGAATAATTCTCATTTTATTTTATCAGATCAGATTTTTATATGGTTGTTAAACTGTCTATGACATCACTTTCAGTAAATGAGATATTGTTATCAATGTATATGAACTGGTCTACTGATTTCAGTGATCAAAGACAATTTAATACAGGCTCGATTAGCTTCTAAAATCTATCTAATAAAAGAAAAAGGGTCTTAAGAAGGTGGATCTACTATGAGGTAGAAGGGGAATCATTCTTTTTCTTTTTTAAGTTTTCTGCGGATTGCATTAAAAATGAAAATAAAATTTTTGTTTTGGCCAAGTGGGTAGAGTGTTCACCAATGGTCCGGGAGACCTGGGTTCATTCCTGGGTCCCGTCATACCAAAGTCTTGAAAAATGGTACTTGATCCCTCCTTGCTTAACACTCAGCAATATAAGATACGTATCAAGGGTAAAGTGGAGCAATCCAGGGAAAGGAGTAGCGCCCCCCCAACACCTTGATGTAGTAGCTATTGAAAAGGGAGCCCTCTAGTCGACCTCGACTACGGTCGCCACCTCTTACTCTGATGATTATAATTATTATTTTACTCCATTGAGAGTTTTTCACACGTTAGCTGGTGTTTTTTTTTTTTTTTTTTACTGGAGTTTGAGTGACAGCAAGTCTCCAGGACTCTTCTCAGTATTCTGCTGATCTTAATGCTGTAGTCTGAATGGTCTTCACTTGTCCTGATTTCCAAGCCTTCTAGTCCATTTACCAATCCTTTGAGGATTGCTTCAAGCACACCAATTATAATTGGTGTCACCGTCGCCTTCATGTTCCACAGTTGTTGTTATTATTATGACCATTATATTTCAGCTATTGAAACCTTTCATCTTTTTTCAGTCCTCTTTTGTAGTCAGTAAACTAGGAATTTAATTCATTGAAGTAGATTGTTCTTATTTCATTGTTTTGATTATATCTTTTATAAATCAATTCTTCCTAGTCAGTTTGTCCAAGTCTGAACTTTTATCTTCTAAGACCCTTTAGCTCTATGAAATATGAGGTCCTCTAAAAAAAATTGTGTTAAAAAATTAAAAATAACAAAGAATTAATTTTTATTTATTGCGGACTTTTTGTCCTCATCTTGGTAGTTTTTTGTGTTGTTTCTTCTTTCACTACGTTTCGGCCAAATTTCACCTCTGGCCTTGTTCAGGTGATTTACCACGACCTCGGATAGGAATGCTGGGTCTTGTAACCGTATCCCCAGTAATTACTGCCTTCCATAGTTGTTGTCTATCGCACCACGTTTTTGACCAAGTAAAATGATTCCAATTAAAGACAATTTACAAAAATTCGGTACGGACCCGACTATGGAAGACCAGATAAGGATTTATAAGACCAAAAAATCCATTCTTGATCGCCCTTCGGGGCCAGTGGCGCAGCGGATAGAGGCGTTGCCGTTGCTCCCAGGTCCACTCTAGCCCGGAATGGTAGCACCTGATAGGGCTCTATCTATGGGTTAAATAGAGCTAAACTGAATTGTGAGCATTGTCAGAAGATAGCGGTTTCAAATCCTACCCAAGCCGGCCAGAGGTTTACTTGGTCAAAAACGTGGTGCGATAGACAACAACTATGGAAGGCAGTAATTACTGGGGATACGGTTGCAAGACTCAGCATGCCTATCCGAGGTCGCGGTAAATCACCTGAACAAGGCCAGAGGTGAAATTTGGCCAAAACGTAGTGAAAGAAGAAACAACACAAAAAACTACCAAGATGAGGACAAAAAGTCCGCAATAAATAAAAATTAATTCTCAGATTAAGAAGCCTCGTCTCAAAATGATTCCAATTAAAGACTATTTATAAAAATAACTATACATGATTATTATTTATTAATAATTACAAAATGTCCCTTTAGTGTTAAAGAACTAATAAAATTTGTCCAGTCGGCTGGGGCTGTAGATTACACCAACTGCACCTTTGCAGAGGGGTAAGACTCTCCCAATGAGTGTCCTGGATATGACACTAAACAATCTGATGGTGAGGTTCCAGTAATACTGGGGCTTTGGGAAATACGAAGCACCCCTTCATTGCCATTGCTCCCAGGTCCACTCTGGCCCGGAATGGTAGCACCTGATAGGGCTCTATCTATGGGTTAAGTAGAACTAAACTGTTTAATTATGCTAAACTGAATTGTTTGAATTAGAGCAGTTTGACTAAACTGAATAGCTTGAAATAGAAATATTTTTGACAATTAAACTGTGAACTTATGCTAAACTGAATTTTTTGAAATTGAAATGTTGACATTGAAACTGTATTTACGCTAAACTGAATTGTTTAATATAGAAATATTTTGACATTTAACTGTGTGTAAAAAAAAACTATACTTGTACTAAACTGAATAGCTTGAAATAGAAATGTTTTTGACAATCAAACTGTGTACTTATGCTAAACTGAACTGCTTGAAATAGAACTGTTTTGACATCGAAACTGCATACTTAAGCTGAACTAGATTTTGAATTAGTGTGATATACTCCTTCGCGGCCACATCGAATACATCAACTTCTTAAAACCAATACTATTCATGGCCCGTGATTCATCCAGTGGGTTTCGACAGGGGCATCACACATTTCTTTATGGCCACAAGAAATACAACCGAGGGAGTGGAAGAAAAAGAACAAACGAACAATATGGACTTCGGTCAGCTCCAAGTGCAAGAAAGGTACTATTTACCAACCCCTCCGCTCGGGCAGGATATGACACAAGGTCAATTTTTAAGCGGAGTTTAACAGGTTTGAATTCAGAGTTTTCCTTCTCCTAGACTAGTTGCCTCACCAAGGCTGAAGAACCTAGTCCGTCCTACTATTTACCCATAGCTGGAGGGAGAATAAGGGGGTTCATACCTTTCCCAAGGGTATTTGCCCGAAAGTGAACGTAATAGCGCGACTGGAGTACGAACTCGCGTACTACGATTCCGCAGTTCATCGCTTTAACCATTACACCACGAGGACACCCCAAGTGCAAGAAAGGTAGTTTTGTGACACTGCATTTCCTGTGCATCTATAGACTAACGCTGGCGTGTATCTTGCGCGAAACTTCTACAAGCTACTAGGAATGTCAACTCATCTTTCTCACTGCCCCTGGATTCTATCTTGCGCCGACTGGTCTCTTCTGCTGTCCGTTGTTGACTGTCCCTCTGCGTCTCCCTTCGCAAACTGACCCTCTCTGGGTTCCTTTGATAACTGGTCTTTTCTCCCCCACTTCCGGTCTTATCAGAGGTCTCGAGCTCAGACCTTTGTTTGGTTTCGCGCCAAAACAGACAAAGGGATCGTCTGCTTGGCGCAGCCACCCACATAGTGTTACATTAGAACTGATTATTTGCATAAAAATGGATTTGGCATTAAATAACCTACAAAGGTTGATATGCCATAAAACTCAACCAACATAACCTAACCTGACCTAATAACAAAATGTAGATATTTTTTTTTTAATGAGACCCTACCCAAATGTGTGTGGCCCTAAGCTATATATTTTCTTTCGCTTAGAGATAAATCCAGCACTGAATTTATTCTTGGGATGTTCATTGTTTTTTCCACCCATTGCAGATATATAACGGATGCACTACCTCATTTATAATGAAAATAAAATGTATTGAAGTTTGTTTTTGATTAACTTATAACTATAGGACACTGCTGGAGAAGCAGGGACGAACTCATAAGTGATGTACTCTTATGGACCCCCACACATGGCCGTGCAAAAGCAGAACGACCAGCACGAGCATACATTCAGCAACTATGTGAGGATACAGGATGTTGTCCAGAAGACCTGCCTGAGGCGATGAACGATAGGGAAAAGTGGCGGGAGAGGGTCAGGGATATCCGTGCTACCAGCACGACATGATGATGATGATGATGATGATGATAACTATAGGAGTTTGTATTAAATGCAAAAATTGCATATGCCTAGTATACTCTTTACTGCTAGTCTTATACTGCTAAAATCTACACTAATGAACTAATAAATTGAATTATGATTCAATGATGAACAAGTTTTATCTCATAAAGTATATCAACTTGTTTTGTTTTTCGTTTGCTTTTGTTTTGTTTTGCTTTTTTCCCTTTCAGTTTCTATTAAGCTGGGATGTTTTGATATAATTGACTGGAATGTTTGAATTCAAAAACTTTACTTTTTTCTTTTACATTTTCTAGATTTATTTTCGTATTACACAAGACCGAATTAAAGGGTTAATTTGATAGAAACCTGCTTGTACTGGTAGTATAAAAACACTGGCTATTTCAGCCTCTAACAGCCTTTGTTATCAACAAAAGTGGCTCAAAAGGGAAACTTAGTCACTTCACCACATTGTGAAACTTCTTGTTTTAGATCATGCGTCAGTCTCCACAAGGTAGAAAAAAAGTTTTTTTGTTCAAAAGAAAAAAAGACAACCTGTCTGAACTGCTACAATCTGCTGTTTTTATTCATCAACTACCATTTTTCTTGGTGATCTATGCTGAGAAAGATGAGAAATGTCGCTTTGCTAGAGAGCTAGATTGCAACATCGGAGTGAATTCCATCCACACTATTACGTTCACTTTTGGATAAATACCCTTGGGAAAGGCAAAGCCTCTTTATTCTCACACCTAAGGGTTAAATGGTTTCACTGATATTCTTCTACAAGGATGACTTTGGTATTAAATAGCTCACGGAGGTTGATATACCATTAAACAAAAACAAAAAAACCCCAAAAAACTAGCGAGTTTATAACCAGCTGTCAAGCTCTCAAAACTAATTGATTTAAGTTCTGATAATCTGGAGCTTATATTAAGAATTTAGACAAAGGCAGTTGCAATAAATAAATTCTGATACACCACCTTTCGTCTGGCAACTCGGATATTTTTAATATCCTTATATATAATGGTCCAAAGTTCAAATTTCCGGGTATTGTTTTAAAATTTAAATTTAAACATGCCAAATGTTATAACATTTTCGCTTTTACTAAGCGATCTTTTGAACATTTTCATCTTCTGCTGGAGACTTTGACCTTCTCGGTCAATCATTGTTCTTCGAGATTTTAAAGAAAGATTTTGTATTTTTGCCATTGTTCTCAAAGTATCACCTACCTTCTCCCTACAATGCTTCTACCTTTCACTTGTTTAAGATCACTAAAACCAAAAAGCCTTTTTCTTTCTCGATTTTCAATTTATTATCAATTCGTTGCCATTGTTATAAACTTACCCACTTCTTGGTGCTTGTGTGACAAACTCCCTTATCTCGAATTTTTTTTGCATTATTTTAAATTCCCGAATTTTTAATTGGGATGTATTTCACCAAACCCCGATTCACAATATGTTTTACTAAATTCATACGTATTCACGGCTTGGGATTTGATACCTGTATAATCCTCTTAAGATTATGATCAGAAAATTTTGTTGCGTTTTTTTCTTTTTCTTCTACGACAAGTCTTTCTTTTTCGCCTACTACAAGTCTAACAATTAAATTTTTCCCCTAAGGATTCTAGTGTTCACCTCTTATTTTTCTTATGTTCCAATTTCTCAACGTTGACGCAAAATGTTACCTATTAATTCGGTCTCTATTTTCTGTTATCGCTTCTAAGTTCATCTAACTTTTTCTACCCCTCCTTAATTTGGATTGGTGCAACAGGTGTATAGTCCCATATCGTTTACCGACTTTTATTTTAACATAATGTTTCAGGTGATATATTCTTCAGTCTTCTTCAATTATTTGTTGCATTCCGTATTTAGAATTGAATAACAATTTCTTTTTCTTTACATTCCTCGACCAAAATATCATCACCCAAAAGAATCACAGGACTGAAGATTAAGATCATTGTAATATTGTATTCCTACCGGGCCATTGGCCTAATGAGCAGAGTGTTCGGCAATGGTCCGGAAGACCGGGGTTCAATCCCAGGTCGAGTCATACCAAAGACTCTAAAATGGTACTTGATGCCGCTTTGCTTAACACTCACCATTATAAGGTAAGGATCAAGGGTAAAGTGGAGTAATCCAGGGAGTTGAGTAGCGCCCTTCCCTACACCTCTGTGTAGTAGCTATTGAAAAGGTCACCCTCGACTGAGGTCGCCAACTTTACTTACATTGTTAAGTAATTTTTTTATTTAACTATTCTTGTTTTTCACGTGTAAAAAAAGAAGATAGAAAGGAAAATATACCAACCACGTTGTCATTAGTAATAATTGACGTCACTACCTGTATATAAAAAAACGATAACACACCTAAAATATTTCTCTTTCCACCCATCAGCGCATGAGATAAGGTTAGAACCCTCTTATAGAAGGTTAAAATATTTCATATTTACAATATATGAACACACGCAATTTGTGCAATTGTATAGTTTTACCTTTTTTTGGTAGTGGTGGTGAACTACTTTGGATTCAAACAAAAAAATGAAGGGGGTGTCCTCGTGGTGTAATGGTTAAAGCGGTGGACTGCGGAATCGTAGTACGCGAGTTCGTACTCCAGTCGCGCTATTACATTCACTTTCGGGCAAATACCCTTGTATTAGTAGCACTACTATTCTTCTAGGAGAATGGCTTTGGCATTAAATAACCCACAGAGGTTGATATGCCATTAAACAAAGAAACCAAACCAAACCAAAAAAAAAAAAAATGAACATTTACAAGAACGTTAAACATCCTGAGTCTTGAAATAAAATGCTGTTTTTATTTTAAAAGAAAAAAAAAAGAATTAGTACTGACTAGTTACATGTAACTACTTTCTATAATATAGTTAATGACAATTTGAAACAAATTTTGTGTAGAATCTTAACACGAGTGGAGATTACTTAAAAAAAATTAAATAATTTTTAAAGTAGCAGTTCCCAGAAGGCCTCATACCGGAAGCGAAATCTGCAGGGATAGGCTTCCTGGGGCTAAAATAGAAAACCTTTCAGTAAGCAGTGACCACTTCTACTGGACGGACCTCTTTCTCTCAGCTGCTGGCAGAGTAACACATGTACTCGCTCAGTCCAAGGCTTAGCGACAGGTTGTGTATCCTCTCAGCAAACGTCTCTGCTAAAAATGCCTAGCGGGAAATATCCACAGGACAAACGATGAACTTCACATTAAATGACTCTAATATATTTCACACCTTGTCTGGGAAATGCGACTACTTCTATTGGTACGTGAAACAGTTTGCACACCACGGGCTAATCGTTAAACTCTGTAAATAAAGTTTAACTTAAAAGGTATCCTAGTCTCTTTCCTTCTGTCCTTCATTTTCTTGCAGCCTCCCACAGACAAGAAGACAAGCTAATGGAGTAAGAAGAAAAAGACGCCAGATACGAAACTCAGTCATCCCCATAAACTTCAACTACCGACAACCGATACCTACAACCACAAATAACCTATAAATCTTCTTATTCTCAATAGATGTCTAATCCTAGCAATACGGTCACTGTTAACTTCTTTGCTAGTGAGACGTGGTATGCTATCGAGAGAGGGAAAAGGAGGTTAGTTTCCCTACCCTTCTGTGTTTGAATTAACAGGCCCCAAGACTGCCCGTTAGAAGGGGGATATGAACGAAAGTCAATTACTCGCAATGCATGATCTGCAGCCTGTTGAACAAAGAATGAAGGTCAAAGCTACCCGCACTTCATGACCTGTAATCGGTTGGACAAAGAAGGGAATGCAGGTCACTCGATTATCGTAACCGGATGGAATGGTGGGAAGAGGAAAAAGCCAAATGATTGGCCCATAGTCCAAACGCCATCTTTTTCGTTAGTCGAAGTTTGGAAAAGAAACTTTAGTTCTGGACAGACATTGGCAAGAGATAGACGTCAATTTAGCCAAGCTCCGGGGAAAGTCACCTGTAAAAAGATTAGAACAGAATCTTTGGACAGAAGTCAGCAGGAAGAGCCAACATTCAGCCAGATTCTGGAGATGCCACTCACCCGTAAAAGAAAGGAACCTGAGAACTAGCCTTGTCAAAGATAAGTACAACTTTTTCCTTCTACCCTTCCTAAATACTGGAATTATATGTATTTAAAAAAAAGAGAGAGAGGAACAGAAAGGATTTTGTTTCATCAACAGTAAATTAGTGGATAAACTTTGCCCGGCGACTTGAGCATTTTCTCAAGTAAAAGAGAGAAAAAAAAACAAAAACAAAAGAAAGAAAAAAGGAGAAAGAAGGAAAGGACTGTTGAGAGACATTTGTGTTTGACCCTGCCTGCTGGCTTAATATAGCCGGTACTTTAAAAAGAAAAGAGAAAAGAAAAAGGAATTTGTTTCTTAAATCTTATCATTATTTGTTTGGTTGTCGCCTATTAAAACTTTGTTCTATTTTAAATACACCCTTGTGTTGGAATCTATTGGTTGTCTTATTTATCTATCGAGTCGCCTTCTTTTGCACATATCTGTTTCAGCTTCGTATCTCTTTCATTAATTCTCGATAAATGTCTGATTCACCTTAAAACATTATAAGGGAATTTTTGGAAATTTGACTCCAGTTAATATTTCTTTTAACCTTGAAGTCCATGCTTTCCGTTATCCGAGGGACTAGGAAAACGAAGGACTTGGTGGGGTATGTGAAAGTGAGTTGGAAACCCCTTTGCCAGCATCGGAGATCAGTCTAGCCCAAAATTAACCCCCACATTATTTCCTAGTTACCATATGCCCGAAAAAGGAGTCTTGACTAGGACTTATTTTGCAGAGGGTCAAGTGCCAGACTGCCCCCATAAAATAAACTCTCGTCCTGAGATACTTATTTATGCAGCGTCACACTAGCAACAGACTCTCCACCCGACCGGTAGAAAATAATCTTATAGTAACCAATCTGCCTATAAAAATATAGGCGCGAAAACGATTCGCTCTCTTTCTGCCAAATGCCACGAAGTGCATAATTCAGTTTCCTCCGTCTGTGAACACCAGTGGTCTGGTATTTCTGTTAGTAGCACACTATGTACAGTCAACGGTATCTAAATTATTCACATCTAATTCCGGACACACTCAACTAACCAGCAGGACTCTACTTTAGATAAGTACATTTTTAATCATTTAACATTCATATAAGAATTACAAAAGTGCATTTATACGTACAAACGTATGTGCCTTGAAAAACTTTTTCTACATACATCTTTCCTGTTTACATTTTGATAAAAACTTTTTAAGTTACACATAAAATTGTTTGGGGTCTGGTTTTGGTTTCTTTGTTTAATGGCATATCAACCTTCGTGGCTAAATCCATCCTTGTAAAAGAACAGCAGTGATACTATTTAATCCATAACTAGGGGATAAGTGGCTTCATACCTTTCCCAAGTGTATTAGTCACAAAGTGAATGTAATAGAGTGACTGGAGTTCGAACTCGCAAGCTTTGTGGCCACAGTCGAACATTTTAGCCCTTACGCCCTCTAAAATTGTTTTGAGTTTCTTTCTTATCAACTTACACCAATATAAATATCAAGTCGTTAAAAAAATGGTAACATTCTTCTAAAATTCAAGCCTCAATGCTTCAAGTCCACAAAAAGTGACAGCATTCATTTTTCTACAAAATATTAATTTTATCGCAACAAAACAGCGAGGCCCGACGTTTAAACGGTGGGGATTAAATAAGAATTTAAAAAAAATAAACATTAAAAAATAAAATAAACACGAAATAGAATAAGTAAATACAAAAATAATAATCCCCTTGGAGTCATCAGACAGAAAGCGAAATCGGTGCATACCTAAAAAGACGGGCTTCCTGAGGCCAAAAACAAACTCTTTCTCAATTACTTCGACTGAACGGACGCACCTTTTTTTTGTCTCGACATCCAATTGGGGCACACGTATTTTCTTATGTCTCTGGCCTTAGCAGCGCATTATGTCTCCTGCTCGTAGTAGCGTCAGCTGAACATACCTACACATGGCGGTCCCTCAAATTTTGCCAAGAATGATTCCATAATATTCATCAAACGCCTCGACCGAGAAGCGCAACCATTTCCACTTGTTCAGAAAAACGTTCACACCACAAAATAGTCGTATCCTTGTCTTTTTTCTTTTCGTCCTTAATTCCTTTTCAGCTTCAACAAACAAAAAGAAAATAACAAGTGAATTGAAGATAAGAAGAAAAGGTGTCTGTTACCAACGTTAGAATTTACCAACAACATACACAATACCAAAAACCTCCTTGTACCCCATGAAACACAAAAACATAACTTCAGACAACAAAACAAATATACACCGTTCACAAGTCTCTCACTACAATGCTATTCTCCTTGACATTAACTGAGATATGTCCTTTAAATACGCTTATTTCAAAACATAAATTTTCTCATTGATTTGAGGACAGACAAGATTGGAATTTAATCTTGGTTTGTATTTACTTCATCCCTCTACCAAGATGCGACATAAGGACAATTTTTCAACTGAGTAAAGCTGATTTGAAATCAGAATTTTCCTCCTCCTAGACTGGCTGCCTCACGAAGGCTAGAAAAACAAGCCTGTCCCGGTATTTACCCATAGCTGAGGAAAGAAGAGAACGATTCATGCCTTTCCCAAACGTATTAGCGCTAAGTGAAACGTTAACAGTCTCGTTCAGGTTTTGAACTCGAGACGCTGATTCCATTTCCAACGACGATAACCTTTACGCTGAGTGCGCCTCCTTTTGTTGATTCCTATTCTAGGACACATAAACAAGTTAATTGTCCTAAAGTTGATGTTAGGTCAAATGACCTTGCATTGACTTCTGATATTACGAATAAGAAAATTTGATATTTCGTTGGATTGTGATTCTCTCGATCAGAAAAAAAAATTAAGTACCGAATAAAACAAAAGAAAAAAGACAATATAGTCTGAAAAGTAGATGGAATATTAAAGATACTTAATTTTATTATTTCCATGAATCGCACGACAATTGGGTCTTGTGGACGCCAGTGTCACTTGGTGTCTAATTCAGAAGTTCGCTTGCTTTACTATGTGGGGTCAGTCTAATCGGTTTAAAAGATAAAATTTTATATCCGAGTTTCCTGTCCACAAATAAAACACAAATTTATAAAACAACGCAAAGAAACAATAAGAAAACCAGATTGAATTAGTTAAACATCTATACACATATTAACAATTGTGTTTATGTTTTCAGCGCTTTGATGTGTTGCGGTCGGAAGAGACTATAAGTTCTTGGTGAAAATATGTGTATATGTTCGAGTGAAAGTATGCCGCCAGCACGGATCTCCCTGACCTTCTCCCGCCACTCCTCTCTATCGTCCATCGCTCCCAGTAGGTCTCCAAGGCTACATCCTGGATCGGCACAGAGCAGTTGTATATAGGTTCTAACCGGTCGTCCTACCTTTGCTCGTCCATATGAAGGGGTCCATAGGAGTATGTCACTTATGAGTTCGTCATAAGAAAATAAGCAGACAGAAAAAGTGGTCAACTTACTTTCACTGCAATCGTGAATGTTATTTTTTGGAGGTGTGGATGCACAGTTGTCATAGTAATGCAGTAGATCGTTATTAGAATGTATAGTATAACCGTCAGTGTATTTTCGTTACTATGGAGTGTTTGCGAAAATTAGCAAGTGTTGTTTACAGGCAGTGCGTTGCTGTGTAAGGGGTTTTCGCATGGCAGGGCGTTGCTGTGTGTCACTGTTGTCGTGGCTGTCTGAAGAGTCTGTGTGCGGCGCTGTTATGCTGTCTTAGAGAGATCTGAAGGTTTGTCTGTGTGTTGTCGTCAAAAGGGTGAAATAAATAGGTTTCCTAATCACGTGACCGGCTCCAAACGAACGATTTATTTTTGCGCGGACGTAGTTGAAAACACTGGCACGTGACTCTTCGGTACAATCGGGTTCCAGAAACCACTTATTTAATTTTTTACTAATTTGTGCTAAAATTTGATTTTGATCCGCTTTATGTGTGTGCGTTTTTCACATATTTATGTTTTCTATACGGGTTGTAGAATATAGGATTTAATATCCTATAACTAAATGAAAAACAGAAAAAAAAACACATTAATTATTGGCCTAGTGGGTAGGTCGCGTCATACCAAAGACTTTAAAAATGATACCTCCTTGCTTAACACTCAGCAGTATAAGGTACATATCGAGAGTAAAGTGGAGCAATCCAGGGAAAGGAGTAGCGCCCTCCCCTACACATCGGTGAAGTAGTTATTGAAAAGGGAGCCTTCTGGTCGCCCTCGACTAAAGGGAGACAACTTTACTTTTACTTAATGAAAAGCAAGAAATTTTTTCTCATCTTTCAGAAAGAGACCGAAATTATATGTATACGTATTCATCAACCCCTCCGCTCGGGCAGGATATGACACAAGGTCAATTTTTAGGCAGAGTTTAACAGGTAAAAATATCGATGGACGATAGAGAGGAGTGGCGGGAGAAGGTCAGGGAGATCCGTGCTGGCGGCATACTTTCACTTGAACATATACACATATTTTAACCAAGAACTTATAGTCTCTTCCGACCGCAACACATCAAAGCGCTGAAAACATAAACACAATTGTTAATATGTATTCAGAGTTTTCCTTCTCCTAGACTAGTTGCTTCGCCAAGGCTGAAGAACTTAGTCTGCCCTACTATTTACCCATAGCTGGAGGGAGAATAATTGGATTCATACCTTTACCAAGGGTATTAGTGCTATGTGAAATGCAATCAGTCTCGTCCAGGCTTTGAACTCGTGTCACCGTGTCCATTTGCTTGGACGATAACCATTACACTACGGGCACCTCCAAAAATTATATGTATACGCTTGTACATAGAGTGTTACTGACAGAAATACTAAACCATTGATGTCTACAGACGGAGGAAACTGAATTCTTCGTGGTGCATTCGTTAATAATTACTCAAAAATAAGGACAAAATTAGAGAGAAAAAGTAATAAGTATATAGAAAATTGTTCTAATTATTTTAAATTTAATTTTAATTCATCTATTTATTTTGATAATATCTAATTAGATTTCTATAGGTATAGCAATTAAACATGTACGCGTGGGAGAAGGATAAAAATTACCCATTCCTCACGAAAGCGTTAAACTATTTTTGTCAACACATATCATCCTAAATATGTTTTTAAGAGAAAAAAATGTTTTGCCAACAACATATATTGATTACCTGATAGAAACATCGATTATTGTAAACTGAATGGTGGCCATTGATAAAGGTAAGTACATGTAAATTGCATGTTGCTTCACCATTGTTCAAAGTTCAGGGCTTGAACTTCCGTTTCTTCGAACTCCTGGAATGTTCTGCGGCAGGGAGGTCTCTCTTCAGATTCCAGCAGTAGTCAGTCATCATGACTGTGTCACAGCGACCCTGATACCAGGGTTCCGTCTCTTTCAGGTCCTGATAGAATCTCTCCCCCTGCTCGTCACTCATTGAACCCATGTTCTCAGGAAACCGGTCCATATGTGAAAATAGGTAGTTCATCTTGACGCTCATGTTGCAGCCCAGGTTTCTAAAAGCAGTCAGCATGTTGTTGACAAGTTCTGCGTAGTTTCTAGCCTTATTGTTGTCAAGAAAGTTCTTCACTACCAGAAAAAGTGGTGGATATTTGGTTTACAGAGAGTAGTTTATTATAATCAATAGATTTGATTCTGTCTGAATCTAAAATAAAACGGTCATTCTCCGGGTGCCTCGGGTGGTGTAATGGTTAGCAAGCTAGACTAGCAAAACTTCACGATTGAGATCGAGTCTTAGAGGGCGCCCATTTCAAACGGCCTTGAACCCCATTTAAGCAAAAAGCTTAGTAAATTACTATAATGGTCATTCTGACTTTTCAATGTATTGCTTGAGGTTATGTGTACATTCAAGTAAATAAATTACATTAAAGGGAACCCTTTTAGCTTTAGAGTATTCCACCTCGGGATAGAGACGGCCTTGTTTATTTGGTTTTTAGTATGGAAGTAGCTACGTGCTAAGAATTATTATCTGTACAGATTTTTTTAGTCTTGAGAGCAGTGGGGAACCTATATTTTGTGATCCCAAAAGTTTGAGTCGTTATAGGGGCCCTTTCGCAACCAAGAATAAGGCTTTGGTAACTATTATTATTTTCAGTCATAAAAGTTTTTTTTTTTTTATTAACTTAACCATTACATATCAGATTTTGATTAAAATTGATTTATTGGATTATCTCAAATATCTGTCCTGGGGCCCCTCCAGGATCAGAAACCTCTCCAGGATAAGGAGCCCTGAAGCATAAGATTATGGTGTTGTAACAGAAAAAAATTCAAATTATTATTTAATGCGGGAATTGATTTGGCCGTTGGAGTTCGAAATTATATATTTCATCCAATGAGAATGACTGATGCTATTCTGCCAGAGCACACCTCCCCGGGCAACATAAAAGGCAGCGCTAACCATTCCCGCCCTCTCTTTTCTTTTTCTCCTTGCTGGCAGCAAGGTCAGACCAGCCGACACAAGAGAGAACATTCTCTCTCTATCCCGGGACGATTCCAACATCAGACAGAAGGACTTTTCATCTCGAGAGAGCACATTTCAACATTTGTTCCTTTGCTTCTTTTAGGAGACCATTCCTTATAAATCATTTCTCCCTTTTAAATCAAATGGACCCCGAAGCTTCTGGCTGAGTACTAAATTCCTGCACAGTTATTTACAACTGTCTTCCTTTCCTCTCCTGTGACTCACAGCACAAAGGAAAACTTCGTCTCAAGCAGCCATTAAAACTTCCCCTTTGAAAACTATCAATATCTTCGTCAATGCCTTCATTATTTTTTCTTTTTTTTAATATAACAAGAGGCAACAGAACTCTACCACGTCAACTGCCATTTATGTTTAAATGGTAATACTGTCTGCCCTTTTGTTATAGTGTCATAGGGCACACTGTGTTGTCGTTTGCTATCAGACTCCATTCTGAGGTTATTCTATTTTTACCCGACGTTGACTTGTTGGTGTAACTTCTTGGATAAGAAGGCCCAAAAAGAATTATATGAAAGAAGATAGTAACAGATAGGAAACGAAGACATATTTTGATATTTTCCCTTTATTTCTGGGTTCAACAACCATTCAATGGGTGAGGAAATTCTCCCTGAATACAATTGAAATGGTTGAATCCCCCAGTCAAGGTGTTAAAAATGCATTAGTCGTTTCTTGGGTATATATGTGTTCTTATTCAGTATTTAAAACTTTAACAACGTATTCGCTATATAAAGCTTTAACGACGTGTTAGTCGCTTTTGGGGATTTGTCCAAGTCCAGCGTTTTAGTTCGATAGGTCCATTTTGATACTTTTTTATATTTTGGCATACTGTTAACCGAGACGGCTGCTACTAGCGAAAGGTTAGCCAATGTGGTGCTTTAGAGCGGCCACGTGGCCTTCCACTAACAGCAAGGGAGATTTAGATGTTGTCACTCCGCCGGTCACAGCTGAAAGAGTGTGAGCTTCCTCCTTTTGTCGGGAGGGTCCGTTTTCTTTTTGAGCATGTGTCGCCCCTATTCATGTTAAAGGCCTCCGGGAGTTTTTGCATATTTTAATCATTATCTTAATTCAATTTAAATTTTTTTTAAATTTATTTATTCCCTACAAGCTACATTATTTTCACAGTAGATCACCCCCACCCTCGTCAAACACAAAAAAATCGATTTTGTTGAATAATTTTCCTATTTAAAAAAAGTAGCTTCAGGGGTCCCTCCGGAATTAAGTACTCTAAACGTTAAGCTTCATTAGTTTCACAGTAGACCCCCCTTACTTGTAAGTAAGGAGGACTTTCTTAAAGGTGTTTAAGATGATAAGATTTAAAATGAAACAGTTATGTGTTGGTGAGTTTTGCATGTTGTGTTGTTTGTAGTTATCTGCTCTTATCAATATATTAAAGTATTTAAAAATGTGACTGTGTTGATTTTTCATGATGAAATTTAATAGTCGTGTATCATATCGAAGTTGATTAAGAATTAAAATTCTATTTCTCCGTCTGTGTGACATGAAAAATACGTCATCAATATATCCAGCATAAAAGAGGCAGTCATTGTTCACACACACATATATAGATTACACATTTTTTTAGCCTTAAAATAATCAACTAAAACACAGAATAAGAACATTCTAGAAATTTTGGATCAAAATCGCATTAGCATTGAAGTTACATTTTTATATTTTCCAACCAATCAGCTAAAAACATAGAATGAGCTAATTAACAGAAAATTTTTAGGCTCTAAAACAAATAAGTAAATATACGAATCTGATTGGTCAAGTAATGTTAACGCGCTTGAATTTTAGGACCCGCAATAAAACTTTTTTGATCCACTACTAAAGTATAAATAACGAAGAATTTAATCAACAAAGTCATTCGGTCATTCAATTCATTTCTTCCACAGACAAAAGTTCATTCCGTCTACAACCAAAAAGACTTCTCACGACGAGGTCATGAACGGACAGCAGAGAGCCACGCATTAAGGCTCAAAGGAAAAGGCATGCGACTTTCTTTTATCAATGCGACACTCTGTCGCCAAAATCTTAAAAAAACACACTTGCGGACTTAATGAAAGCAAAGACCCATACTTACGGTCCATCATTCATATACACACACACATACCCATGTATGTAAGTAAAGACAAAATGTTTATCCCCCTTACTTTGGCCAACTATGGACCCATTTATTTGATAGACTTTTACTAACATGTAAACATACACACATACACACAACCCTATTTTCATTTAACTGGCCATAACTGTATTTCTACAAAGTCGCTCGTACATTATGTTTCTCATTAATTTTTATTCCTGTTTTGTTTTGAATATTAAATTGTTTGTTTCTTAAAGTTCGTTGTTGTCATATTCCATTTATTTTACATGCTTGTAAAATTTGTGTTGTATTTGTGGTGGAACTAATCGTAAAAGTAATACCCGTAAAATACGGACGAGAACTCACTCTCACTCGGAACAAATTGGAAAGTAACATTTCCACTAAACAATAGTCACCACTACACATACATACACATAGACAGATATATATATATATATATATATATATATATATATATATATATATACATTTTTATTGTCGGTCCAAAGAGAGAAAGAAATATTTTAAGATGAGTTGGTCCACGAAGAGATCTGTATTTCTTTAGGATATATTTATTTATTTCGTTCTTACACATGTGTATGTTTCCAGATTGTTGCTCTCGTCAGAGAACATATATGGCTCAAGGGTTTATTAATGGGGTACTCAATGAGACTTGAACTCACTTGTGCTTGCATTTTGAATGGTTTTCGGTTGGTTATGGGTTTATATTGAGGTCACTCTTCTCTTTTCCTTAGAGTGTATTTACTTTAGCCTGTTTTACCTCTCATTGGTCTTTGATATTTGATATGTTTTTGTCGGTGTGTGTGCGTGTGTGTGTGTGTGTTGGAGTAGTTTAGGATTTCATTTACAGTTATTTTTCCCTGTGTGTGTGTGAGTGTTTGTCTTAAGATATTTTTTGAGTCTATGTGTGTGTGGTTTGAAATTTACTAGTAATTATTCTTTTACAAATCATTTGTGTATATATATATATATACGAATCTATTTATGTTTGTGTCCATTTGTGTGTGTGTGTGTGTGTGTGTGATCTATGTTTTATTCAACTTTGGCTTAAATTTATTTTTTTCCTTTATTTGAAGTAGTGTTAAGTCGTTAATTTGGTATATGGACATTATTTTAAAATACTTTGACTACATTTGTGTAGGTGTTTCGATACATTTAATTTTCTATTTTCTGTTATTCTATCATTGCTCTTGAGAAGTGATATTCTTGTAATTAGGACCTGTATTTACCTTATGTATATTTCTTTGCACTTGCTACATTCGATTATGTAGGCTTCGTCTTTTGAGTTGCAGCTTCAGTCTTTATTCATTTTGAATTTTGTTTCCGGGTTTTTATTGGTAGAGGATTTCCCTTCTATTATCATATCACATATTTTACATCGTTTATTACTGCATTTTGGAATCTCTTGTGTTGTGTTTTCTCCGAATGTAGAAGAGGTGAGTATTCTTTTAAGATTTTTGGGTTGTCTTTGACTTTTAATGATTTTTGTTGTGTCTAGTATTTCTTTGTTTTTGTCATTGGTTTTAAGTTCTTCTAGATTTTTTATTGTTTCAGTGAATAGTCCTTGGTTGTTTTTGTTATAGGTTGAGACATATGCTAAGGGCTACTTGTTGTTGAGCTTTTTCGGGTTCCATAATTCTTTTTGTGGTATTTTTCTGCTAATTCAAATCCCTAATTTTTTTTTAGCGTTGTTGGGTATCCTCTCTGGTGTAGGGTTATGTGTAGTTCTTTAAGGCGAGATTTTTTTAAAGTTTTGTCCGTTATTATTGTGTGTATTCTGTTTGCCTGAGAGTAAGGGATCGATTTTATACGGTTTTTGGGGTGGTGGCTTTTGAAGTGGAGGTATTGTTGGGTGTCTGTTGGTTTGTGGTAGATATCTGTGACGATTTGGCCATTTCAGTTTTTTATAAGGATGTCTAAAAATGGTAGTTCTTTTGAGCTGTGTTCCATAGTAAATTTTATTTTGGGGTGTAGGTTTTGTTGTAGGTTGTGTAATTCGTTAATGTCTCCCCATGGGCATTTCCAGAATATGAAGCAATCATTTTTTCCATGATTTTGTAAATTCTCCTTTTATTCCGTACTTTTAACCTATTATTTCATATAGGTTTTCTTCTAAATATGCTAGGATTAGGGTAGCGTATGTTGGTGCCATTTTAGTTCCCATAACTGTTCCTAGGGTCTGGATATAGTTAATGTTATTGAATTGGAAGGAGTTATTATTAAGGATTATTTCTATACTCTCTATGATAATTTTTTTGTTAAATCTTGGGTGTAATGAGTCTGGGTGTTTATCTATCCAAAATGCAATGGTTTGTTTTCCTAATTCATGGGAGATATTGATGTATAGGTTTGTGACGTTAGATGGGACTATGACTATGTGGAGATCAATTTTTTGTGGTATGGAATTTAAATAATCTATGTTGACTCAAATATAGGTTTTTATTTTGCTTAGGAAAGGTTGTAGTAAAATGACTATTAGTTTGCTAAGTCTGTTAGTCGGGCACGACGAGCTAGCTACAATGGGCCTAAATTTGAGGTGGGTACCGAAAGTACAGATTCACTTGACACTTTCTCGCTACCCGTCCCTATCGTTTATCGCTCTTAGCAAGTTCTTTTGTTGGTATCCAGTGTCCAAATAGAGCTGATAAATGAGAGATTTTATTAGTCGGTCAATACTCGTGTGTCTATGTGGAGGAGTCCATCGGTGAACGTCGCTTAGGAGTTTGACCTTAAACATGTTTTGGACAACTATTGACAGGAAATCTGACCTCCGTGACAAAATAAGGAAATCTGATCGTTGTGACAAAATAAAACGGGAAGTCTTCCAAGCTGTAGCGATGAGAGTATTAGAGTATGGCTGCACCCCACCTGGACTATATCGAAACGCCTGGAGAAAAATTAAATGAGAACTACTCAATGATGCTCTGTGTTGTTTTGAATAAATCCTGGATGTAGCACACCACAAAACAACAGATGTACGGCCACTTACTTCATATATATATATATATATATGTGTGTGTGTGTGTGTGTGTGTGTGTGTGTGTAGTTGGGCAGCAGTCTTTCATTTAAGCATGTTTGATTAAATAATAAAGACACATTTTGTCTATATAATCTTATTAAGATTCTTTCAAGTTTCCAGATAAGTGTCTTGGTTTTAAGTTGAAATTGGTAGATGAAGCGCTCGGGACAATTTTAGTAAATTCATCGACGAGTTTCAACCTAAAACCAAGACACTTATCAGGAAACTTGAAAGGATCTTGATAAATTTATATAGACAAAATGTCTCTTTATTATTTAATCAAACACACACACATATATATATATATATATATATATATATATATATATATATATGAGGAGGTGTAAACTTACTTATTAAACTTTACTTGTTTTAGAACAAGACTAAAAGTGTAAAGAGTTTATGAATGCGTTCATTCCAAAATCGCCGGAAAAAAATTTGATAAAACTTGAGTGCTTATAAAATCTTAGAAATTAAATGCTGGAAATTCATCATAGATTTGCATCTGAGTGTTTAATAGATTTCAAACGTGTGCGAAATCAACGACTAAATATTTTGACAAGGTTAATGTTTAACGATAAACATGAGTCTCGTTTTCATTTTTTTTTCTTTTTAGAATGTAGGATCTTACAGTAGAGCTATAGTTAGTTCGATCCTCACTGGGTGCCATAAGCTAAGCTTAGTCGTATCGAGTTATTTAGCATGGGAAATTTGAAACGATTCCACATGTTCACTTCACAAATCAACTCACCGACATAACATTTGTTAAGATTCTTGAACCATTCACCCAACAAAACAAAACAAAAAGAAAAAAGTAATTTCCTTCTTAGATGTGTCGAGAACTTTTTAACATTCTTGCAAACTTTTCTAAAAGTTTCTGTATTAGTTCTATTTTCAAATAATTAGAAATAATTGACAACAGGAACGAACAACTCATTAATATTCAGTAAATCAAGTGCAGTACCCGGATGAAGGTGAAACTCTTGCAACAATTAATATTTCAAATAGAAGATTTTCTTTCATCTTCATAATCACCAGAAAGAAGTGTTAAACAGATTTCGTAACGATCAAAAATCTTCTAGTTCAATCAATTTCTTTCTGAAATGCAATTTGTGTTTCCAAATGCAAATTCTTGCTCCAAACTACAACCAACAGTAATTTTAATCAAGGCTGTTATTATATGTTATTACTAGTATGAACTGACACATCCATATTTACACACTATTTTGACAAAAGGAATCTACACGACGCCATTACTCGCAAGCTGGTAAAGAACATTTTATGATGTACGGAGAAAAAAAAGTAGGACACTTATTAAAGAATCTTTTTATTTTATTGAATGCTGGTTAAAAAGTAAATTCTTTTGTTAATTTGTTAATATTGCGATATAAAGCTTAATTCATTTTGTCCAGCTGTTCCAAGTATTTCAGATGTAAAGTTGATTTACTTTACTCTTTACATATGGCCTTCATTTATGCAGACGCCTATAATTTTATTTTGAATTATTTCTTGATTAAAAACTGTTTATCTTTATATTTGCTTCGGAGGTTACAATGTCAATAAATAAACTTGTCTAAGACAATAAATTTGGCGACGAATATTTCATCAAATTGCATATTAGATTAATTAGCTTTAATTTGAGAATAAATCTTATGGAAATCTACCCAAGAATAGTTTGATACCAGATGTGCCTAAAATGTGCATTTTATAATCATACTATTTAGATTACATGAATCTTTTCTTCTTTTATATATATATATATATATATATATATATATATATATATATATATATATATATATATATAATGCAATTAGAAGAAATCTAAAACCTGGTTAAATTGTTATTATAAATTTATTTCAGCGAAGAATATCATTATACTCTTCGTCTCATCAGATGATTTTACACGCTTAATTTGACATTGAAAAACAGGAAAAAAAAGGATTACAGTCTCTTTCTATATATATATCTATGTATATGTATGGAAAAAAACGGACGCTGACTGGATATTATTGATATATATATATATATATATATATATATATATATATATATATATATATATATTGCTTGTAGAAGTTCTTACAAACTCATAAGTACGAGGATCATTAAATAGGTTTCCAGACTTTTTTTTTTCGTATGGGCACTTTTATTGATAGTACACACATGAAACTCTAGTCCCCTTCGAAGTAATCTCCTCTGGTTGCAATGCACTTGTACCATTCCAACAACTTCTGGAAGGCCCCATGGAAGTCCACTTGTGTGAACGTGTCAATGACCTTCGTCACAGCCTCTTTCATCTCCTCAATTGTCTCATAATGACAGCCTCTAAGTTTTTCCTTGAGCTTAGGGAATAAACAAAAGTCACAGGAAGCAAGGTGTGTACGATAGGGAGGATGAAGAACTGTCTTGATGCCTATCTTGGTTAAATAGTCTGTGACAAGGATGGAGTTGTGGACTGGTGCATTGTCCTGGTGGAAATGTCACTGACCCGATATGAAGAGTGCTGGCCTCTTCCGACGGAATCTCTTACTGAACTCCCTTAAAACCTCATTATAGTATTCCTTGTTGACTGTCTGTCTAGTGGGAACCTAGTGATATAGATCATGCCAGTGCTGTCAAAAAAGGGATCATCAAAAGTTTATGGGTGGATTTGCTCTGTCTGGCCTTTTTGGGTCTTAGAGAGCCACCATGCTTCCACTGGGAACTCTGTCTCTTGATCTCTGGGTCATAGCAGTAGATCCAGCTTTCATCGCAGGATCTGAATTGATCAGCTCGACCATCTTCCGGCAGTCATGACAACGTCTTTCTTTCTGATCCTCTCTGAGCACTCTTCGGACAAACTTCGAGCAAATCTTCCGCATCTTCAGTTCCTCACGAATAATTGTGTGTACAGTTCCCACACTGACATCAAACTGTGCTCTTATGGTCTCTATAGACACACGACGGTCCTTATCCATGAAATTCTTTATTTGGCCAATCAACTCAGGTGTTCTGACTTCCTTACTCCTCCCACACCTCTCATCATCCCTCACAGACTCCCTGCCTTCCTTGAATCTCTTTTGCCACTCAAAAACTGATGCTCGATTCATGCAAGATAGTCGAAAAGCAGTCTGAAGCATTCCATACGTTTCTGTGGCATTTTTTCCAAGTTTAAAACAGAATTTTATTGCATATCGTTCTTCTAAAGTGTCCTCACGTCCAGATTGCATTTTTGAAATTCACCAACTGTGACAATCAGGCTTTAGTAAGGTGTATTCCAATTGCTGCTGTAGCTGTTCATTTGAAGCTGAAATCATAAAAACTGGTCAGTCATCTCATAAGATGTATAGCAATAACATAGTATGTTTTCAAGAGTCTACGACAATTTTAAATGCCTGTACAAAAAAGTCTGGAAACATATTGAAGGCACCTCGTACGTGATTGTGTGTGTGTGTGGGTGTGTGTGTGATATTGCTGGTCTTGCAAGACTATGAGTCTAGGTAAGGTTGTCTGGAAGACTAGCAGTTATCTATGCAGCAGGTCTTCCTTACAAGAGAATTTTAGTAATATATTGCTTATCATTTTACTCTTTGCGTGTTTTTCACGCCGGCATGTGCCTAAGGTCTTTCAATGGAGTCTGAGTCAAGTCTCCTCTGGACTTTTCTGGTTATTCAAGCCGTATTTTAGTAATACTGTGATCTAGATGGTCTCGATTCTTCTCATTATTATCATTATTATTATTATTTTACTCATTTGAGCGTTTTTCACACCAGCGTTAGCTGACGGTATTCCACTGGAGTCTGAGTGAAAACAAGTCTCCCCAAGTCTCCAGGACTCTTAGTATTCTGGCCGATCTTAACAATGTTGCAGTTTGGATGGTCTCCACTTGTCTTCTTATTTCCAAGTCCTCCTGTCCCTGTACCAATCTTTTAGTGGCAGTACAGAGCGCGCCAACAACAATTGGTATCACCGTCACTTTCATGTTCCATAGTTTTTTCAATTCTCTAGCAAGTTCCAGGTATTTATCTCTCTTTTTGCCTTCCCTCAGTTTTACCCTGTGATCAGCCGGAACGGCCAAGTCCACTTTTTGGTAGGTTCTCTTTTTTGTTGTTGACTCTCACAAAGTCTGGTCATCTGGCCGAGATTATATGATCCGTTTGTATCTCAAAATTCTAGAGAATTTTATGCGTCTCATTTTCCAGGTCGGATTTTGGGTTGTGCATATATCATTTGTTTGAATGGTCAAGTTTAAACTTCTTGCACAATTCCCAGGGGATCACCTTGCACACCCAATCGTGTCTAGTCTTATACTCTCTCTCTCTCTCTCTCTCTCTCTCTCTCTCTCTCTCTCTCTCTCTCTCTCTCTCTCTCTCAGCTAATTTACAGCACTAGCTTATTATGCTATTGATCGTTTTATCTCTATCCCTACATAGTCTACATCTGGTATTTTGTTTCTATTCTATTCTATTCTTGCTTTGACATAGTCCTTATGGCGTAGTTTTGAGCTACGATCAGAAGAGATCTGTTTCTCTCAAAAGGCTTCCCTTTCTTAGACATGTTCAAGTCTTCTTGTATGAGATTTCGCTTGTTTGTCGCTTGAAATATCCATACAGTTGTTTTTCTCCCCATTTTTGTTTGCTGGTTATTTTTGTTCTATTGATGCTTATGTTGTCTGTAATCTGGTGACTGAATCAGTCTTCCTTCGCGCTTTTTTATGTTGTCTTCTAGTTGTATCGATGCATATACGCTATCTTGAATGCTGGTAAGTCCTATTCTTCCTTCTTTTCTTGGCACATACAGTCTGTCAACGTCATCTCTGGGATGCATCGCCTTCTGCATCGTCATGAGGTTTCTTTTCTCTGATCCATTTGTTGTATTTCTTCTCTTATCTACATTAAGAATGGTTCCGAGTATCTTACGAGAGGGAAACCCCTGTTATTTAAAATTTCTGCTATGTAGTTTGGTTTTGAATAGTTCTCTCGTTCTCCTGAGGTATTCTTTTTTTCTTTCATCGCATGTTTAATGGTGTCCGCTTCCAATATTCCCAAGTAGGTTTCTTTTTTTGCGAGCGGTCTGATTCTGTCTTGATTTGGTAGTTCTATTCTTTCCGTCCAATGTCATTTCCCGCTATTCATTATAAGCATGGCACATTTTTCTATGGCAAATTTCATCCCTATATCTTGACTGTATATTCTCACTATCTGTATAAGGGTTCCTAATGTCGTCCATGTACATTAGGTACTATTTACCCAACCCCTCCGCTCGGGCAGGATATGACACAAGGTCAATTTTGAAGCGGAGTTTAACAGGTTTGAATTCAGAGTTTTCCTTCTCCTAGACTAGTTGCCTCACCATGGCTGAAGAACCTAGTCTGTCCTACTATTTACCCATAGCTGGAGGGAGAATATTTTGGATTCATACCTTTCCCAAGGGTATTAGTGCTATGTGAAATGCAATCAGTCTCGTCCAGGATTTGAACTCGAGTCGCCGTGTTCATTTCCTACGACGATAACGACTACACCACGGGCACCTCCAAACATGTACATTAGGTGGTTAATTTTTTCTTGCAATTTTTGAAGGTTGTATCCGCCTATGCATTTCCTCCTAAGTATGAGATTGAGTGAGATCATCGCTATTAAAAACTGTAATAGTGATAACACATCTCTTTAGAAGATCGCTCTCAGGATTTTTACCTAAGCTAAGATTTATTTTCCCGCAATCAGTTCGACTCTCCGGTTTTCTATGGTATTTTCGATAAACTTTATGACTTTGCCGAATATCTCGTACATTTTGAGACAGTCTATTATCCAGCTTTGAGGGACCATATCACATGCCTTTTTGCAGTCAACCTACGCCATAGGTAGGTTTTTCGATCTCTTCTTGCCCTCCTTGAGTACGTGTTGATCAATGTATTGTAGCTCTCTTGTACTTCTGGTCCACTACTCCCAGGTCCACTCTGACTCGCAATGGTGGTACTAATGAGTTCCGAGTGGAATTAATTGCGGAATTTTGGTTTGTAACGGTGGTGTTGTTCGATATGAGACAGAATCGTTCAGAGGTTTTTCATCCATAAGTTGATAAGTTATGTTGCTAGTGATGAGGAATCATTAAATAAAATAGTTCGTAGGGCAAGAATAGCTTGGTATGGTCTTGATTGCTTTTTATTGCATTTAACGGTTTGGATGGTGCGTTGTATAAAGGGATTGTTTGTGAGCAGATCCTTCTGATTATCAATGGCTCTCTCTTGAAGAGTAATGGAATGAGTGGAGCAGTGATTGCTACTGGCTGATCGTATATTTCTTTTTTCAGCTTCTTCTACCAAAAAAACTTCTTTGCAAGAAGTTGTAAAAAAAAAAATTTAATTAAAAAAAAAGATTTTAATTTAAAAAAAGGATATTATCCGTTTTCTTTAAAATTCTTCCAAGTTCTATGATCTTAGAAAGAAAAAAGGAAGCTAGTGGGGCTTCTTAACGCCAGGCCAACATCATGAACAATTCTGCGACTACCATACAAGAACCTGGGGTAGCCGTACCAGGTGCCACACTTCGACCCTATCTCAAGAGGAAGAAGTCGTCTCTTGGAGAGACCAAAGTAGCCGTAGTCGGGGCCGAAGGTGTTGGAAAAAGTGGTACGTGGAGTTTTCTGCTTGCTACATCTTTTTGAATGCATTTTTTTGTTTGTTTGTTTTATTTTTTATTTGTTTATTTTGGAATAGTTGCGAATGAATCTACGTAAGTAGTTGCTCATGCCGATAAAATGTTGCAACTTTTCTTTGTTATAAGCATTTTTACAATTGCTTCTATATTTGATGGATCGTGTTTAAGGCTTTCTCAGGTGATTTTATGTCTCAAGTAAATCAGGTCAGTAGCAAGAAAAATACATTTGCTTTGATTGAGCTTAAGACTATGTTGCCAGGTACGGTCAAATATGCATTTGATTCTTTGGAACTTCTAAGCCCAACGACCATACGATTATATCATCAAAAACATTTCTGGCTTCTTCAATACCCTCAATGACACGGCCAATTTTGATTTGGAATATTTTGATTGCAGAATGTTCACCGCATGGCCATCGAGTAAATCTATAACGACTTAAGTGGGTATTAAAGGTGAGTAGTTTTTAATTATCCTTATCAACAGGAATCTGCCAAAAGCTATTACTTGAGTCAATCTTTGTGGAGTATTTTGCACCATGCATATCTGCGAAGATTTCTTTTGCGGTAGAAAGAGGAAAAATCTTCCGCTTTATAGATTTGTTTAAGTTGCGCGAATCAAGACAAATGCGTAGAGAGCCATTTGTCTTTTCTATGATAACTTGGAAGTTTAACAACTCAACAGATCCACTAAGTGGTTTGATGATACCTATTTTGATCATTCTGCCTAGTTTTGTTTTAACCTCTTTTTCAAGGCAAAGGGAATCTTTCTTGGAGGATTGATCACAGGAGGAACTGAAGGATCAACAGTTATGTACTGAGTTCTTCTCAAAGTTCCAATTTCACCAAAACAGTCTTGATATTTTCCAAGGAATACTGCTAGATCCGTATTAACGTCAAGAATCTGCTTGATTAGTTAAAGTTTCTCACTGGTATCTGTATCTAGAACAGCTTGAGAATTTGTGCTATTTATTATAAACATAACGGGAGGCGTCGTATTTTTGAGAGTTACAGAGTCTATGCATTTGCCTTGAACAGGAATGTTAGTGTTGTTGTAGGCTGTGAGAGTTACTATTGTTGACCTCAGTTTTTAACATCGTTGAAGTTTGTTGATGATTTTAAGGAGGAGATTTATCTTAGCACCTGAATTAATTTTAAAATCAACCTTTAGAGTCGATATTTATGGTCCATGGATCAAGTTTCCTATCAGAGTTGAGTGAATTAATGGAGAATGTCGAGGGTTTGTTTGAAAGGTATGTTTCATGGTTAGGATTTTTTACACTAATCGTACCAAGGAAAAATTTCAATTGATCCGGGTTTGAGCCAGAGTCAGGTGAGTCAGTGTATATTTCTATTTGCTGCGCTGATTTTTGTGACAACTAGCAATGTGTCTTTTGCGGTTGCATTTTGTGCATCGCTTGTGATATGCTGGGAATTGTCCATGTTGGTGAGAGCTACCAGATAAATTCCAGTTTATATGGGACTATTTGCTATGTTGTTTGTCTTGTTCATTGTGGTTAGTCTGAGTAGGTATTATTAGTTTATCTTTTGTCTACGTTTTATGAACGAAATGTCCATTTCTGGAGTCTCAGAAGTTGTGAGTTCCTTAGCTTCATTTTTTGTTTCTTCTGCAGCTTGAGTTGCTTTTCTTAGTGTTAAGTCAAGTTCCTTGAGTGGGTGGGTGCAAGCAATCTATCCATCATAGGTGAGTCAGAGAGTGACGAAGAAGAGAGAAACGAAATGCAAAATTCAAGAAATTAGATGTAAGAAACAGAATTTTAAATTAAATAAGATCGAAAGATCACAGCAAAGCCTATTACTGATATCATGTTATGAAAAAATTGTTTTTACATACTTTATATAAGGCGTTGATCGTTGGAGAGTGAGATGAACACGTGCGCAAATTTCAATGTATCTTTATTCTCAAACTTGGTTGTCGCTTACTACTGCGTAAAACCAAAAGGAGTCGCGTGAGATTTTACAGTACAATCCGAATACTTTCGATTTCAAATTCCTCCAATCTCCTTTTCAAGCATGCCAACTACAATAAGTATTACCATCACCTTCATATATTATTATTATTATTATTATTATTATTATTTGGAAAGAAGAAGAAGAAGAAGAAGAAGAAGAAGAAGAAGAAGAAGAAGAAGAAGAAGAAGAAGAAGAAGAAGAAGAAGAAGAAGAAGAAGAATATCTTGTTAAAAAAGAATTGAAAAAATACCTTAAGAAAAAGACGTCACCAAATTTATCTCTGAAATACCGTTGGTGTTAACTTTTTAAGAATTAAATTTCAGTTTTATATTATAGATAAAAACTTTTTTAATCCTTTCAAATGTTCAGAATTTTTTTTTTGAATTTTTTAGCGTAATTGATATCAGAGAGAGTGAGAGAGAGAGAGAGAGAGAGAGAGAGAGAGAGAGAGAGAGAGAGAGAGAGAGAGAGAGATTATGAAAAACTAAACAAAAAACACTTGAATTTTAAAAGTTAGCAGAAGACGTTCTATTCTATTGCATCTCAGTTAAGTTTGAAGAAAAATTATTCATGTAATCAACTTTTCGTATTTTACAAGAAGTAAAAACATTTTGTCTTTTAAGCAAATGTCACTAGTTGCACCTGACGGCACTGGGTTTTTTTCTCCTAATTTTTTGTCTTCTCTTCAAAATTATTTTACTCTTTCTTTACGAAGACATTTTTCTGTTTTTCCTTTGTTCAGTAATAGTAACAAATAACATTGCACTTTACTGGCAATTGGCACGAAACTAAAAAGTATTAAATGTGAATTCAATAGTTTTAGTTTCGCGCCGACTTTAACCTTCTTAGTCTTCTCAATCGTAGAATGTCTTCAGACTCCTTTATACCTAGGGCATTTAAAGTAAAGAATTCCTAAACGTTTAATTTCTGGAAAATGATTTATTGTTTTCATCAATGACTGATCAATAATTGGCGTTTAGTGAATACAGTCCTCACCAGATGCACTGTAAGTTTGACACGCGCTCATAGTCAATGAATAATAGCAAGTTGTACGGATTCGTTTAGACTAATAATCTCGTTTTTTTTTTATCAAAAATTATTTCAGAAATTACCGTATTTGCCGACTTAAAAGATGCCAGGATGACAATGGCATTCGAAGAAGCTGTAACCATATCAAAATCTCCAAACTCCATAACTTCTCATTTTGCAATTTGGTAATTTGTATTGTATGTAGTATAAAATTTGCACACACACACACACACACACACACACACACACACACACACACACACACACACATATATATATATATATATATATATATATATATATCTTTAATTCATGGAATTTAGTCTGCGACTCCTGGGTTTCATGGAGTTGTTTGCAAAACAACAATCACCAGGCAGTTAAGAAAATGAAATGAATCGAAAATCGAAAAAATACAGTCAAAAAACCGTTGGGATTTTGTTGGAATCTTTATGTGTGGTTGTAAGTGTGTATGTGGGGGGGGCGTATGCTTGTGTGGGTTATAGTTGTGTATTAATGTGTGTATGTATGGGTTTAAACACTCTCCATATTATATTGCACTTGGTTCGACACAAACCCACAAAGTGATTTAGTGACAACCAACACTGTTAATATATATATATATATATATATATATATATATATATATTGCTTATTTGAAATAAATGCAAATGAACGACTCAATACAATGGTTGGTTTCAATACGTTTGAAAGCGCTCCCTTTGTAACAGTTATCGTCGTAGGAAATGGACGCGGTGACTCGAGCTCAAATCCTGGACGAGACCATTTGCATTTCCGATAGTGTTAATACCCTTCTGAAATGTATGCATCCAACTATTCTTCCTCCGGCTATGAGTAAATAGTAGGGCAAACAGAGCTACTTAACCTTGGTGTAACAATCAGTCTTGGAGAGGGAAAAATCCGCTTTAAAAATTGACTTTGTGCCACATCCAGCTCACTCGGAGGGGTTGGGTAAATATACTCTACTGGAGCTTCACTACTATGGTCTTGTCGCAGACTAAGGTAAGCTGAATAAATCCAAAATGCTTATCACAATAAGCATTCTTTCTCTCTCTCTCTCTCTCTCTCTCTCTCAAATACATTTCGTAAAAAAACAACTAGAAAACAATAGATGTCATGTTTTGTTCTTAGGACAACTCCAAACCTTTCGGCAGTGATAATCTAATAAGAATTTTTGGCCTTGTTTATCGTTTATTTACCAGTTTTATTTTTCTTCGATCACACACACACACACACTCACGTGCGTTTTTGATGTCTCCTCTGAAAGACATACTCTGAATGATGGATATGAAAACTTTGCTACCGCTCACACAGAAGTAGCAAGAGAGTGCATACCAATAAAACTAAGTGCCAAATGCAGGGTTCTATGGGAGTTACTATCAGTTAGGAAAAACAAGATACCTTAAAAAAAACATCCTTTCTAATATAAAAAAAAACAACATAAAACACAACATATGCTAACGCTCAGAAAATTAAGAAATCTCAGTGAGAACTAATCAATTCATACAAGAAAGAACAATTACAATACATTCAAGGCTAAATTGATAAAATAAGAAATTCCGAAGAAAACAGACAATCACGAATAGCATGGCAGACAGAAAATGAAGTGAGCGGAAGGAAGAGCACCTCCAGAGTAAAATTAAAAGCTGCCAGCCAAGAAGAAAGACTTCACAAGAAAAAAAGAATATTTCATAGATCAACTTGAAAACCATCCAGAAATCACGGACAAATTTATCCAGAAATTTATTCATATCCAACTAGATATTAAGCTAAAACAATTTACGGTGGAAAACTTGATGTAGTATTGAAAAAAAATTTAAAACAGAAAAGCTGCAGGATTCGATGAAAATACCTGCTGATGTTTGGAAGACAAGGAAATTTGACAACATACTTCTCCAATTATATAACGCACTCTATTAATAAAACTCGATAGAAAAATGGACGAAAGGTTGCAACCTTCCTTTACCCAAGAAGGGCAGCTTCGGAATCACCAAGAACTATAGAGGCGTAACTGCTATAGCTGCTAAGGTTTATAATGCCCTGCTTCTAAACCGTATCCGACCGAAAATCGAGAAAATTCCATTAAAACGGCTTTTGAAGGAATCGTTCCTTAAACTCACAGATTCTGATAATTAAAGGAGTACGAGCAAAGAAACTCAAGGCAACACAACTATTCGTAGATTCCTCGAAGACATTTTATTTCGTACGCAGACGAAAGATAAAGCAAATACTACTTGCATACGATCTTCCCAAAAAACTGTTACAGCTATAAGGATTATTTATAAAAACACGAAAGCAATGGTATGCTCATCTGATGGAGACAAACTTCTTCCATATTGTCGCTGGAGTTTGACATGGAGATACACCAGCATCACATTTATTTATACTCTGCCTAGATTACGTACCTCGAACATCCATAGATGTAATAAACGTAAGTGATTTCACATTGAAATCAGCCAGAAGCAGATGATATCCAGCAAAAACTATAACAGATGCAGTCTACGCAGATAACCGGGCACTTCTAGCAATTACACCTGGCCAAGCAGAATCCCTACTGCATAGCCTATAGCAAACAATAGGAAGCATTGCCTCAATGTGAATGCCAATAAAATAAAGAATATGTGTTTTAAACAAAAAGGAGCTATCTCCACTTTAAATTGCCTCTAAAATTAGCTGACCAGTTTACACACTACGGTAGCAGGATCTCATCAACTAAAAGTAATGCCAACATACGCTTTGTGAAGGTGTAGAATACTATTAACTGCTATCGAACATATGGAAGTCTAATCTATCCGATAAAATAAAACGGAATTTCTCTCACTATCTGTATGGATGCACCACATGAACCCTAACAAAATGTATAGAGAAAAGGCTAGATGGCAACTACACAAGGATGCTACTTACTGTCTTAAACAAATCCTGGAAGCAACGCCCCACAAAACAACAACTATAGGGCCACCTGTCTCCCATCTTACAACTCAATAAAGTAAAACGAACAAGACATGCGGAGCACTCCTGGAGGAACTCATAAGCAACGTTCTTTCATGGACTTCAGCACATGAATGTGCGAGTGTTGGTCGACTAA
>CAUZXS010006500.1:115000-170000 GCA_963585895.1 Sepioteuthis lessoniana
ATAGACGAAATAAAATAAAATTGATGCATGTAAGCGCGCGCACACACACACACACACACACACACACACACACACACACACACACACACACGCAGAGAAAGAGAAAGAGAGAGAGAGAAAAAGAGAGAGAGAGAGAAGTACACATGCTAAAATTTTAAATCATACTAGAAAAGAAGAAGAAGAAGAAGAGAAGAAGAGAAGAAGAAGAAGAAGGGGTCGGGAGAGAAGGATAGAATGTGCCTGCACCGATTTAGGGAACTCAGAAAAAGATCTTCACACAACGAGTTATATGTTATATACACATGTCTACACGTACCTAGAGACACAAAATGTACTTGAATATTTACAAGCACACACGGACAGATGTTAGTGCACTTGTTCGAAATTTTTTTCCTTTTCATTTTCCTTTTCTTTGCCCCCCTCCGCAGATCTCTTACATACACTCAAGCCAGCATGTCTGTCAGTCACTCATCTATCTCTCTCTCTCTCTCTCTCTCTCTCTCTCTCTCTCCCCACTCTCTCTTGAACCTACAATCTCTTCACCTATTTATCTCTACCCCAGTCTATTCATATCTTTCTATCCGTTAGCTGTCTGGCTGTCAGACTGTCTGACAACCTGTGTATGTCCGTTCGACCGTCCGATAACTCTGAATAAAAAAAAAAAATTAAAAAGAAAAAACGTAACGCACATAAGGGAATTTGTTGTTTTTATTTTTGGTTTAGTTGGCTATGAACAGGTAAAAAGAAAAAAATGTTCTCAAACTAGATCTGCAATCCCTGTGCAAAGTTACAAATGCGCTGAGCAGAAGGATCTAGTAAGTAAAATAAAATGAATAAAAGAATAAATAAATAAATAAATAAATAAATCTACAGCCTTCTACTTACTGTACTTCCACTGAATAGAGCGGTACCAAATTTGGTTCTTCTTTTCGACGAAAGGAAGGAATAGTATCGTTTCAGACCTGCGCACAGGAATTGTTTGTTGCTACTGGCTGGTCGTATACTTTTCTTTTTCAGCTTCTTCTACCAAAAAAGTTGCAAAGAAGTTATAAAAAAAATTAAATTAAAAAAAAAATTTAAATTTGAAAATTTAAAAAAAGGATATTATCCGTTTTCTTAAAATTCTTCAAGTTCTATGATCGGAGTTTTGGAAAGAAAAAGGAAGCTAGTGGGGCTTCTTAACGCCAGGCCAACATCATGAACAATTTCTGCGACTACCATACAAGAACCTGGGGGTAGCCGTACCAGGTGCCACACTTCGACCCTATCTCAAGAGGAAGAAGTCGTCCTCTTGGAGAGACCAAAGTACCGTAGTCGGGGCCGAAGGTGTTGGAAAAAGTGGTACGTGGAGTTTTCTGCTTGCTACACCTTTTGAATGCATTTTTTTGTTTGTTTGTTTGTTTTGTTTTTTATTTGTTTATTTTCTTCACAGTATTAAATTATGACCGAGTGCATGGAAAGGTTCATGTGTTTTTGCATATATATATATATATATATATATATATATATATATATATATGTTTATACGGAGGAGGAGAGTGTGTAGATATTCCTCTCTGCATGTTTAAAGAAGGCGAGTAAAAGGAATTACCAATTATTTCTCGTTTTATGAAATACAACACACACACACACACACACACACACACACACACACACACACACACACACACACACACACACACACACACAGACGCGCGCAAGCAAACAAACAAACAAACAAAAAACGTTAGATATTTATGACATGTAATGTAATTGTGCAGAAAGATGTTCCTACCATCATAAAAAAAAAACATAAAAAAAAAAAACCAAACTATTACCAAAGTTTGTAAGTGAATGTATGAGACGTGAATTGATAGGTACAAAAAAGGGGTTGTACATTACAAGAATGTTTCCGAAATGAAAGACGAAGAAAAACAACCTATGTTAGAAGAATACAAAATAAATGCAAGCAAAAATACATAGTTTGTGTGTGGCTAAGGGGATTCTATATATAAGTATAATGTTTCTATGTGTAAATGTGAGTATAAACATGTTACATCTATGTTTTTAACGTTTATTTCTGATTGAATTTCTTGTGTACCAAACTATGAAGTCTCTCTCTCTCTCTCTCTCTCTCTCTCTCTCACACCACACACACACACACACACACACACACACACACACACACACATGGGTGCTCACAGATAGAGGGAGAGGGGAGGAGAAAACTGTGAATTCAAGGACAGTCCTCCCTACATACTTACTTCGTAGGTATCAGAAAAGATAAATATTAAGACATGTTTTCAAATAAATTTTGAGAACCGAATATTATTGCTATGTGCATGTTCATGTGCACGGATAGATAGATAGATAGATAGATAGATAGATAGATAGATAGATAGATAGATAGATAGATAGATAAATCAAAAGTAGATGAGAGAAAGAGTGAATAGACTTAAAGAAAGAAAGAAAGAAAGAAAGAAGAAAGAAAAGCCCGTAGAGTTTATACATGATTTACAAATAAACATTTTTCTCTGGATAAAAACAAGAAGCTCGTAATACAGTGGTTTGCGCACAAATATTACTTGACATTGTTACAAATTTCAGTTTTTGCGTGAAATTCTCAAAAACTTGTCCTTACGCCATACTGATCGATCAGAGAGAACTTCGACCTGCACGGTCTTAAAAGAGACCCAAACGCGCAATATAATTTAAGGACATCGTTTTATTTGTTGCGTGCATAACTCAAAGTTACTTCTTGAAAGATTTGCTAGAAGTGTCTATATATATATATATATATATATATATATATATATATATATTATATATATATATATATATATATATATACGAAAAGCCATTTGATGTTCTGAACGTGTTCATAGCAACGAGAATTCAGGACAGATTTGTGGATAAACCAGTAAATCAGTACCTATTCCACAAACTATTCCAACTTGAGTTCTTTTCTTTGTCATTTTTATCTCTACGTTTCAGCCGATGTCCTCTCCAGTCTTCATATTGCTTGAATGAAACTTTTTCTCTATTCCATGAATTATTCGGATTCGCATCTTTCAAGGCCTTTCTTACACACATGAGTCATTCAATAAATAAGGTTAATGTTGCCTAAGGCGTTATCAAAAAAGCACAACTTACAGCTGCATCTTTTTCGAGGAAATTAATAGTCATGGGTCCTTTCATGTCCCAGAAGACTGTCAACATGACCTTCTTTACTGATTGCTGCACACGGAACTTTTTCTTTACTGGAGAGTCAGTGTGTTACCACGCCATGGATTGTCTTTTTGACTCGGCCTTGTAGTCTCAAACTCATGTTTTGCCTGTTTCTAAATATTTTTTAGACTAAAACAACTTCTCCGTACACATTACACATTCTTCTGTAAATTTCACATGATTTGCACTTTTCAGCCACCAAATATTTAATGACAGAGCTCTGTTCAAACGTGTTTGATTTGTTACCATTTTGAATAGACTCAAAACAATATTCTTGCGAGATTAAAATAATTTTGGCTATAAACCAATTCCAAATTATACAGAAAAAATTCTGAAAAAAAAACTACTTTGCATTTTTACAAAAAAATTCCACTCATTTTTTTTTAATGACCCTCGTACATAGATATTCATGTCTATATTCAGTTTTCGATCTGTGATTCTTTCATATCAGTTTCAGTTATTTTTTACCATAACTTTCAAATCGTCATTCTAGGTTTGTTATTTAGCAAAGCGGATCGAAAAGGCTGCTGCCGTCCAATGATAGACTTCCAAAGGTGATGAAGTGTGAGCTCAAGTTTAGTTGCAGACTTTTTTCTTATTACCAACACACGTTGATAATTAACGGTCGAGGAATAATGATCTGAATGTTGAAATAAAAAGTAACTGAGATTACGATAAAAGAAACACAAATTGAAAATGGAATAATAATTGATAATGCTTCATCTAATAAAAATGTTAGATATTCACATAATTATTGAATGAAGAGAATATTTCAATGAAAGCCAGGTAGTTATAAGAAAGGACAGATAGCCGTATAAAAACGGAGATAAAAGCAATAAGCATGAAGATTGTAGAATTTGTAAGATATCCAAAAGAAATTCGAACTCATTTTTTTTTAAAGTGAGGGAAGTAGTGTGACATGATTGAAGGATTCTAAACCCTTTCCCTAGGACTGCTTCTCTGCAGTGGGATAAGACCCCCCCCCAACGAGTGTTCTGGATATGACACTAAACAATCTGATGGTAAGGTTCCAGTAATGCTGGAGCTTTGGGGAATGCAGAGTACCCCATTCGTTGCCATCGCTCCCAGGTCTACTCTGGCCTAGAGTGGTAGCACTTGATAGAGTACTGTGTACTTATGCTAAACTGAATTATTTGAAATAGAACTGTTTTTAACATTGAAACTGCATGTTTATGCTAGACTGAACTGTTTGAAATAGAACAGTTTTTAAATAGAACTAAACTGTCTACTTATGCTAAACTGAATTGTTTGAAATAGAACTGTTTTTGACATTGAAACTGTGTACTTATGCTTAACTGGATTGTTTGAAAAAGAACTGTTTTGACATTTAACTGTTTGTAAACAAAAAACTATACTTATACTAAACTGAATTGTTTGAAATTTAATTCAGCGTTAAGTGGTCTGAAAAGGGTTGATACGCCGTGAAACAAAACTACCAACCAACCAACTTTTCTTTTGGGTCTCGACAAAAAATCAGTCGTGGAAGATTAAAGGACTTACAAAGTTAAAACAACAAAGATACTAATCCTTATAATCTTCCTATTATTCACCAAATGTCTTTTTGTCTATCTGTCAGTTATCGCATAATTCAAGTGTCAGGAAAGCCATGGCCACCAAATTTTTGATGGTTATTAATGGGACCCTACCGAATGGTTTCCGTTAATAAGCTTTTGAAAAGTTTTTAGCCAAGGATTCGATTTATAATTAAAATATAACATTGAATTAGACCCTTACTTTGTGTCTATCAGGTTAACTAAACCAAATCTTTATCTTTTTGTTTACTGATATAAAGTAGATATATAATTTTAAAACTTCCTAGCTAGAAAATATCACATTTTATTCATGACTTTTTCCTGTTCACCCGGAAATCAAGATTTACACTTGTAGTACAAATAATAGCTACCAGGGGAGTCATAAACAGTGACCTCTTGACAATGTTTATTAATTTAGAAGTTCTTACAAACTCATAACGAGGATCATTAAATAGGTTTCCAGACTTTTTTTCGTATGGGCAATTTTATTGATAGTACACACATAAACTCCAGTCGCCTTCGAAGTAGTCTCCTCCGGCTGCAATGCACTTGTTGTACCGTTCCAAGAACTTGTGTCAGCGTGTCAATGACCTTCGTCACAGCCTCTTTCATCTCCTCAATTGTCTCATAACGACAGCCTCTGAGCTTAGGGAATAAACAAAAGTCACAGGAAGCAAGGTCTGGACTATAGGGAGGCTGAGGAACTGTCTTGATGCCCATCTTAGTCAAATAGTCTGTGACAAGGATGGAATTGTGGACTAGTGCATTGTTCTGGTGGAAATGCCACTGACCCTATTTGAAGAGTGCTGGCCTCTTCCGACGGAATCTCTTCGTAAACTCCCTTAAAACCTCAACATAGTAACCCTAACCCTAACCCTAGCCCTTTGGCAATCAACTCTGGTGTATTGACTATTCCCACACCTCTCATCATCCCTCACAGACTCCGTACCTTCCTTGAATCTCTCATGCCACTCAAAAACTGATGCTCGATTCATGCAAGATGGTCGAAAAGCAGTCTGAAGCATTCCATACGTTTCTGTGGCATTTTTTCCAAGTCAAAACAGAATTTTATTGCATATCGTTCTTCTAAAGTGTCCTCACTTCCAGATTGCATTTTTGAAATTCACCAGCTGTGACAATCAGGTTTTATTAGGATGTATTCCAATTCCTGCTGTAGCAATTCATTTGAACCTGAAATCATAAACATTTGTCTGTCATCTCATAGCAATAACATACTGAATTTTCAAGAGTCTACGGCAATTTTAAATGCCTGTACAAAAAAGTCTGGAAATATATTGAAGGCACCACGTAAGTAAAAGTAAAGTTGGCGACCATAGTCGTGGGCGACTCGAAGGTTCCCTTTTCAATAGCTACTACACTGAAGTGTACGGGAGGGCTCTACTCCTTTTCCTGGATTGCTCCACTTTACCCTTGATATGTAACTTATAATGCTAAGTGTTAAACAAGGCGGCATCAAGTACCATTTTCTGAGTCTTTGGTATGACTCAACCTGGGATTGAACTCCGGTCTACCGGTCTAATGGCGAACACTAGGCCAAGGAGCCAGTATGTTGTTATTAGTTTAGAATCCTGTCCAATGGGCGAGTTTTCAGTGAGTTTATTAAATTATGAAAATCAATCAAAGGTCTTGAGACAATATTTAATAAATGAGCAATTTTTAAAAATCGTTTTTAGTATGTTTATTTACGATTCAAAATAGGTGAATAAATCAAATAAGTGGCTGTTAGAAAACAAAAACAAAAAGAACAAAAAACAATTAACCAAAAGAGACCAGAAACTTGTTAAGCAGGCATATGACATGTCCGAATTTAAAAAATAAAATAATTTGAATTTTAAAAAATGAAATAAGAAAATTAAATGAAGACAAAAAAAAAAGATACGATAGCTAAGAAACAGACCAGCTTATAGTTGAAGCTCACTGATAATATCCTGTTTTAAATTCTGTCGTAAGACGAATTAGATAGATAGATAGATAGATAGATAGATAGATAGATATGAAAAGACTGGAAATAATCTCTCTCAACCTCTACATGCTTCTTTATATATAATAGTCTATTTATTTATTTATTTCTGTCAATCTATCTGTAACTGTAATGGTCTCTCTCTTTCTCTCTCTCTCTCCATCTCTCTCTCTGTGATTGATTTAACGGCATGTCAACTCGTCTAGAGTTATTTTGTGCCAAGAGGTTTGAGAATCGCATTCATTGTACGTTTATATATACACTTTTTGCGTAGTTATTTCTTAAGAGATTTTTTTTGCATACGGAGTTATCAAATATGAACAATTTGTAAACAGATCTATTTAATCTATTGATAAGAACCTAACATGTACTACCAAATAGGGTCAGAGTGGATCTGGAAGTAATATCTCCAGAACTATCAGACGCAGTTTAATGTCATACTCAAGACACTTTTTTTTTTTTAGATAGGGGGGTTCATACAGAACACACACACAAAAAAAAAAACTAACAGAACTTCTTCAGATCTTATGGATAAAATAATTCAGAATAGACACAAGAAAGAAGGGTGGTGGTAGTCATAAAGAAGAAATATATATATATATATATATATATATATATATATATATATATATATATATATATATCTTTATATATATATATCTTTATATATATATATATATATATATATATATATCTTTATATATATATATATATATATATATATATATATATATATCTTTATAACTACCACTAACCCTTCGGGTAGCAAGTGTTCTGAGCGAAGTCAGTACTCGGGATTTTTTAATTTCATTCAGAAAGGAATGGAAAAAGTAAAAAGGAAAAAAGAAGAAAAAAAATTAAGAAAAAACAAAGAGATTCAAAATATTACAACAGAAATATTTTTAACATAAAAACCTGAACTCATAAATATCAAGTCGAGCTGACAGCGTAGATTTTCCTGACTCTCTCTTTCCACCAATCCCTATTATCCATCGTTCCTGGAAGATCTTCCAAATTACATCCTGTGTCCACACAGGGTTAATGTAAATAAGTTCTTGCTGGTCGGCTAACACTGGTAGATCCATGTGTAGGGGTCCATAGAAGAACGTCAATTATGAGTTTGTCCTTGTTATGCATTTTATTAGCGTCCATGTGATGCGTTCATACAGTAGTATTAACACAGCCACAGCGAGGAAGATATCCCGTTTTATCTTATAGGATAAATTAAACTTCCATATGATTGATAACCAACCGATAGCAGTCCACGCCTTCGCCAGGCATATATTAACATCACTTTTAGTAGATGAGACACAGCTGCCGAGGTACGTGAACTTTGAGTGAAGAAGGCTCCTTCTCGTTTAAAACACGTGTACTCTGTTTTATTTGCGTTCATGTGGAGACCAATACCTCTTGCTGCTTGCTCCAGGCTATGCAGCAGGGATTCGGCTTGGGTAGCCGTATTTGCAAGAAGCGCTGGATCATCTGCATAGTCTGCGTCTGTTATAGTTCCTGCAGGATATTGTCTGCTTCTTGCCTTTTGTAGCGTAAAGCCATTTTCTTTTATTAGATCTATGGATGTTCGAGGTACGTTGTCTCGCAGATTATAAACAAATATGGTAATTGTGTATCTCCTTGAAAAACCATTAAATTACCCACAAAAGTTGACATGCCATTAAATAAAGAAACCAAACGGACACTTTTTTAGGCTTCATGCTGATCCTTGTACTTATGTGCATTGGACTGTTTTAAACCTTTCTTTGAGTATTGTTTATCATTATTAAAATTTTAACTCTCTTCATCTTTATTATTCTTTATTCTCACAATGACCAGCCCAGTCTGCTGGGGCTGTAGAATACACCTACTGCTTGTCTGCAGAGGGGTAAGACCCCCACTAACAAGTGTCCTAGATATGACACCAAACAATCTGAGGAGGAGGTTCCAGTAATGCAGGAGCTTTGGGGAATGCGGACTACCCCTTCACTGCCATCGCTCCCATATAGAGTCCTATCTATGGGTCAAATAGAACTAAACAGTGTTCTTATGCTAGATTGAATTGCTTGAAATAGAACTGTTTTGACAGTTTACTATTTGTAAACAAAAACTATACTTATTCTAAACTGAATCGTCTGAAATTTAATTCGGCGTTAAATAACCCGAAAAGGGTTGATACGCCGTAAATGGAACAGCCAACCAACCAACCTCTAAGATTTGACATATGATCAGAATCTGTGTTGTGGATCGATTTCCCTGAAAACCCTTTTCATTGTCCTAAGAATTTTCTCAATTTCAGGTTCGATACAGTTGACAAGCAGAGCATTATGTACCATAGCAGCTATAGAAGTAAGAATTATGCCTCTGTAGTTCTTTGTGATTCCGAGGTCACCTTACTTAGGGAAAGGGAGGATGCAGCCTTTTGTCCATCCCTCAATTGTATTTTGTTTATATACAGCATTGTAAAATCGAAGAAGTAAGTAATCAAATTTCTGTGTCTTGCATATTTCTGGGGGTATTTCACCGAGGTCTGCTTTTGATTTTTGCCAGTTCTACGTTTAGTTCTTCCCCTGTAAACTGTCTTAGTTGGATATCTTGGTGGCTATTATTAATTTTTGTGAAAGGTTTATCAGTGATTTTAGGGGAGTTTCCGAGCAGATTCTCGGAATGTTTTTTCCACATCTGTAGTCGTTTTTCTTGGTTGGCAGCTTTTAGTTTTACTCTCGAGGTGCTCTTATTTTTTATCACTTCATTTACTGTCTGCCATGATATTCGTGATTGTCTATCTTCTACCGAGTTTCTTATTTCATTGATCTGTCCTTGAATGTATTGTTATTTTTTGGTATGTATTAGTTCTCTCTGGGCTTTCTTAAGTTTCTTCGCGTTGGCATTTGTTGGGTTTCTTTTCATTCATGTTATCTTGTTTTTTCTTAACTACTAGTAACTCCTGTGGAACTTTACACACATCTCTTGGTTTAGTTGGTATGGACTCTGCTGCCGCTTCCATGTGGGCAATGACGAAATTTTCATATTCGTCATTCGGGGTATGTGTTCCAGATATCTCCTGAGGAGTATCGAATTTGTTTCTAACAGTTACTGTATATTCATTGCTAATGTCACTATGGATAAGCGAGGACCAGTAGTAACGTGTGGTTTTTATTACATCAAAGTTATTGATTGATTCATTGATCGATTTTAATGTCATTTCAACTCGTCTAAGGTTGTTTTATACCTATAGGTTATAAAATGACATTCACTGCACCTGCATATTTTTAAAAAATTTATAATTGTTTCTTAAGGTTTTTTAAATGGCTGTTGCACACAGTACAATCTGTAACATAATGGCCGAGGGATTTCGTTTTATATATCTTGCCTTTGGGTTTAGTTAGGCTTAGAACCTTTCGGCTCAGCACATGGGTTAGTTAGATGCAAACTTAGATGCAGGTGTTAACGCGCACGCGGAGAGGATGTGTCGTTCATAGATGTCAAAATAAAAATCCTAGATAGAGGATTTGACCAGAAGATGTGAATGACCTCATGCACCGGAAGCGCGCGTGGAGGGTTTTGGGAGATTTGAAAAAGTCAGCAGTTGAGAATTAGACTCCGAACGGGAAGGGTCGACTTTCGCTTGCTCGCGGAGACCTTGCGATGGATGCGCACGTGTTGGTGGGGGGTAGATGGAAAAGCCAGAATAGAAAAAATGTGTATCTCTCTCCTTATGTCGAAACCTTTAACTCAAAGGTAATAAAAGGTTTCGTACCTGAACTAAGAAGTCGTTACGTGTTTTTCGTGTTTCGGGATTCCTATGTTCTATGTATATATGTTATGAACATTCTATGAACGTTTCACATATTCTTGTATGGGTATGTTACAAATTAAATACGAACAGTTTGCAAACTGATGTATTTGACTTATAGATGGGACCTTAACAGGTACAACTATTTCGGGTCAGAGAGGACCTGAGAGCAATGGTAATGAAGGCGTATTTCACCCTCTCCAGATCTCTAGAACCTAAGAGGTACCACCACTCCGGCTCAAAGTGGTCTTGAGAGTAATAGTAATGAAGGGGTACTCCAATAGTAAAGTTGGCGACTGTAGTCGAGGGCGACCCGAAGGCTCCCTTTTCAATAGCTACTACACCTAGGTGTAGGAAAGGGCGCTACTCCTTTCCCTGGATTGCTCCACTTTACCTTTGATACGTAGCGTTTAATGCTGAGTGTTAAGCAAGGAGGTATCAAGTACCATTTTTAAGTCTTTGGTATGACTCGACTTGGGATTGAACCCCGGTGTCACAGACCATTAGTGAACACTCTACCCACTAGCGGGTAACTAGAACCTAACCACCAGATGCAGTTTAGTATCATTTCTAGGATATCCCTTTTTGGGGGGTCTTATTCTTCTGTAAGGGTTACATTTAGTATAATCCCACAGACAGGATGAGTCAAAATTATTGCTTGTTTATTCATGACAATTATCAATAACTTATAAGGTTCTTCAAAATTCCCATTTGCCAGTCAGACACACACAGATGCACGTACGCACACACATACATGTATATATAAAGAGGGACAGACAAATAGACTGACAGACCGAGATATAAATCATAAAGAACTCAACCACAAAGTTTAGAGGGTAGAATCTATGCACAACTAAAGTTTATGTTACATTATTAGTCATGTGACAACTCTGTACTCAAAAACAATATATTTAGCTAGAGAAATGTTTGCTATGCACTAGCCGCATTCGAGAATCCACTCCCTTGTATTGTGTCAGCTATGTCGTTTTACAAGGAAATGATTGTGAGAGGTAAATTTACCAAAGTTCCTAACCAGTTGACTGTTGTATTAAGAGACTATTTTGAGACTGGATATGTACCTTTGTTAACCGCCGAAGTTTTTGGATTATGCACCCGAGCGTGTAAATCTCTTTACCAGAAAATCCCTGAAAAAGCTCTTTAAACGATCAACAACTCTTGCTTTAAGGCTATAAAAAGGTTAAAATAGTTTAAATACACGTCGTCAAAAAAACTGTGGCATATGAATGTATAAATAGACTTCATCCTAAGCGCAACTGCTAATTAGTGTCGCCCAAGAGGTAGCCACCATAAGGTTACAGGATCCACTATACCAGATCCCGGGTGAAGTTTAATGGTTAGTGACAAGCGTTTTCATTTTGCCAAGGTTCACAGCTGCAATTACCCTCAATAAAATTCAAAAAATGGATTATTAGAAAAAATATGATTGAAACTTAATAACTGCGTTTTATCATTAATTATCTCTCTTATTTTTTTATGTTTATTTTTAATGAGCATTTTTTGTTGATAGCGTTTATGATTATTCTCATATGTTATAGTGTTTAATAAGCTCCAAGGCCAATACACAAACACACACACACACACACACACACACACACACACACACACACACACATTGAGTAACCTTCCGGAAAACGGAAAAGAAAGGCTGACAGGTACTGCTCAGGGGTTACCAGGAACTATGCAGAATTGGAGCGTTCAACTCCCAGAGGCACCTACATACCTTCATACCATCGACACATCCACATACGCTTTATTAGGAAGCGTTCGTGGTGGAATGGATATTGTCGTAAGAAATGGACACGGTGACCCGAGTTCAAATCCTGAACGAGGTTGTTTGCGTTTCACATAGCACTAATACCCTTGGGTAAGGCATGAAACCAACTATTCTCCCTCCAGCTATGAGTAAAATAGTAGGGCAAGCTGACTCTTTAGCCTTGGTATGGAAACTGGTCTAGGAGAAGGAAAACTCTTAATTCAAACCTGATAAACTGCGTATATAAATTGATATTATGTCGCATCCTGATTGTGCGGGGGGTGGGGAGGTAAATACATACATAGGCTTTATAGACCTCAAATACAATAGATCCCACAATTCCTGTGGAAAATTTTGAAAGCTCACGAAGCCCCATCGAAAATAATATCTCTTTTCAAAGAGCTCGATAGAAACGCTGAAAGCTGTGTTTGCGTGAACGAATGGTTATCCATTAAAAGCAGAGACTTACAAAGATACGTTGCAGCTCACGAAGCCCCTTCAATTGCGTGATCAACTATCTGATGACGTGTATCTCCGGTGTATCTCTCGACGGTTATAAATTCACTGATGCTGACGATACTACTCGGCTATCCAACACCTATAAACAGCTGATGAACGCTTTACTGGTATTTAAGGTAGGCGCGCTAAAACTTGGTCTTACATTAACTGGATGAAGATGGAACTCATGCACGTCGGAGTGGGACATGATTCGCTGTCTCTTTTGACAACGTAGACGTAAGATTCGAGTATACTTTCATCTACCTTGGCTTTGCAGTTTCTAAAACTGGTGACCTCCAACCCGAAATCAACAGGAGGTGCAAAATAGTTTGTAAGAAACATGCAGTCCCTTCATAGGCCACTGTGGAGATATCTAACCGTCTTCCGAAGCTCTACATGTTGTGTCGGTACCTCAATGTGACTCTGAGATATAACTACTAAATAAAATTCTAGCGATTCGTTAAGACGGATAAGACAGCAAGGCAATAAGAAGGATAGTAAAGAATCACTGACTAAGCATGTCTAAAATATCGACCGATGAATGTGGACAAAAAAAAACGGCCTCTATTCAAGTAGCCCAGAGACTTGTCAGATGATATGGGCATGTCTTCTGCCTCCCTTCAGACCATCCAATTCGATCTATGTTTGATTTCGATCCAAGAGAGGGGGAGTACAGGCAATCTCAATGTTCCCCCACAGCAGTTGGCTGGACACCATTGCTGAGAACCTCCAAACCTGTAAAGTTTCTTGGCATTGGCAAGGCTACAACGCGTTGACTGATCGAGATGAAAAACGCCGGTGGACCTAGTTGGCTCTGAGCCCCGAAATGCGTACATGAAACGTTGAGAAAGAAACCAAACGTTCGATACAACTCGCCAATCAAATATTTTCATCTCACACCGCGTTTTTAGCAATATGTGTAAGAATGAACATGTTCAGCGCTCTTATTTTTCCTTAAGTCGAAAATTCATGGATCTTTGTTCGAAATTTTGTTTTAAATAAAGAAAAAAATTTACAGAGATTTTTTAGATATGACAACAGACTTCTGGAGATGGTTGTTTAAGCCGTACACAATCTCTCGAGTGGTACAAATGTTTTAAATATGATTATAAATCCGTACATCTTTCTTTGTCAACTGACGACGATCACTTAGAAAAGTTTTGACGAAACACCAGATAACTCTTGTTTCCCAACCATCTTAAGATCCGGATTTTGGTTTCAAAGTAGAAATCCACTCTGAAAGCTTATCAATTTCAAACAATGCAAGTGGTTGAAGAAAATGTGCTACAATACCTATACACTAACCCTAAAAATTACTTTCAGATATGGAGAAAAAAAATTAGAAATGGTATTGAAGAGAGACAAAAAATGATTGTCTCCTTTGAAGAATGGGCATATCCATTGGGAGGGGCTCATGGACAGTCACATGACAGTCCGAAAAATACTTTCTCTCTCTCTTTTGTCTCTGTTCTTTTTTTAATAGCAAATCCTGTGTGTTTATTATTTTACTGTCCAATATCAAATAAGCCTTTTTCCGTTTATTTATCTCTATCATATACTGCTTGTTCATAGAACAATGTGCATATTTTGTCTGTTGAGACACGTTTGAGAATCCTTGTTAATTCTTCTTATATGTATATCATGTATACTTTATGTGTTTCTGTATGTGTAAAAAGCTTGTCTTATTTTTCCTTCTATTCATTAAGTGTTAGTGTATCATGAATATATTAATGTTAATATTAATCTTTGGTATGTGAAGACTCAATTAAACATCCTCCTTACCACCAAGTAAGCCAATAGTATATCAACAATGAAATGGAGTATTTTGAAGAAGTCTCAGTGTGTCTGTTTAGAAAATAATGAAACAATTTTTTTTTAGATTTGCAAACATAATTGAAAATCAGTTTATCAATGTTGACATTGAACAGAAGTGAAAATATTCAGTTCTTGTTCATGTTTGCATCTCAGAATTCACATTCAACTGAGTAACCTTTGATTATTAGAATTATATTTGAGGGTGAGGTCACATTCAGCTGAGTTATATTTGATAACTGAGTAACCTTTGATTATTAGAATTATATTTAAGAGTGAGGATACATTCAATTGAGTTACGTTCGAATTCGCCAATGGTCCGGGAGACCGGGGTTCACTCCCAGGTCGAGTCATATCAAAGACTCAAAAAATGGTACTTGAAGCCGCCTTGCTTAACACTCAGCTTTATAAGGTACGTATTAATGGTAAAGTGGAACAATCCAGGGAAAGGAGTAGCGCCCTTCCGTACACCTCGGTGTAGTAGCTATCGAAAAGGAAGCCTTCAGGTTACCCACGACTGCGGTCGCCAACTATTAGAATTATGTTTGAGGGTGAGGTCACATTCAACTGTGTTACATTCGATAACTGAGTAACCTTTGATTATTAGAATTATGTTTGAGGGTGAAGCTCATCGATTGGACTTCGGATAGGCTGTCTTTTTTGATCGTCCCCATTGTGTTTCGTTAAGTGTGTCACGAAAATAAAACACAAGAATATCGAGCACTGTGAAGAAATGTTTGATAAAAAACGAATATTCCAGTTGTATCACAGCTCCTCTGCTCTGCCGATCTATGTCCTTATGACTATTTTTTCCCAAAAAATGTAAACCCAGTTCCATGATTGCCATTTAGCTACTATTGAGAAAATGGAACAGGTAGTGATGAACCAAATAAAAACAGCATCAGTTGAAGATTTCCATTACGAGTTCTAGTAGAGGGAACATATTTGTCGATGTGTGGCTTCCCCCAAAAATTATTTTGAAGGAGATAAAGTTGATTTATAATTGAATAAAAAATATTAGTTTTTACACGGCCAGTCTCGTTATTTTCTAGACAGACCTCAAATCTCTTTTGATAATATTAATATAATTAATTAATTTTTCTTTTATGAGTTGTGAATACCTAAATTTTCCTCACCTACATTTGCAGTTTTGGAACATCTTTATCAAATTAATAGTTTCTGTATTTTAAAAAAAAAATGTAAGTAGCTAAACTTTGTTCTAACTTCGACTCAAATCTTACAAAATGAAAAGACCGTCCTCTTAATAAATAAATAACTAGTGATATTCTTTACCTATCAATATATTTGTTACTCTAAAACAAGTTTGTTTTCATAATTATTGTTGCTTATCACCAACAAATGATCGATTTCATTCTCAGTCGATTACAAGATCAGAGTGTTAACAATTACACTGCAACAGAAAAGATTTTCTCTCTCCTGATAAAGGTTAGTAAAATATTCACGGTACATCAATTTTTCAATCAGCCTCACTCTATTCCTTTTGTTATATTCTGGATCTTTATATATATATATATATATATATATATATATATATATATATTAAGATACAGTCAACGGCGCTTGGTGACTGTTAATTTCTTGCCAATACGATCATCATTATAATAATGGACCGATGATCGCATAGGCGAGAAATTGACAGTTACCAAGCGCCCTTGTCTACGTTATCCCAACTTAAATATATATGCTCCATCAATGATACTGAACACAGACAACAATTAAATAAACATAATGAACTAATTTTTAAATGCTGCCATAGAAATAGATTTAAACTCATATGAAATTGGTTAGTAATAGAAACATTAAAAGTGATAACAATAGTAGAATAACATTAATGATATCAGTATTACTATTGATTTTTTACAAACATATTTTTATATTAGAAATAGCGTTGATCGCCACGTTTTCCTTAATAGATAAATAAACAAATAAGTAGACAGATTTCTTCTTAAAATAAAATAGGTTAATTTATTGACAAGATTTTAGCCGCGGAAGGTTCTGTGAGTCCTGTTAAAATTTTTTTTTAGATACATGAGGATACATGATACCAGAGGATAACATTACATTCGGTTTTGACACTAACTTCTTGCCCACATGTTTTAGTCCCCGCTCTTTCTTTCTTTCTTTCTTTCTTTCTTTCTTTCTTTCTTTTAACGAGTAAAAATCAATTTAAAGAATATTCTTATAAATTTTTTCTCTCCATTGTGTAATGGCGATCTGAAGAGGTTGGTTGCTCTTATGAGTGGCCAGCTGAAATAAATTTGTAATAGCCATATGACGATTTGTTGCGTTTTTTTACAATTATATATATATATATATATATACATATTTACCAACCCCTCCGCTCGGGGAGGATATGACACAAGGTCAATTTTTAAGCGGAGTTTAACAGGTTTCAATTCAGAGTTTTCCTTCTCCTAGATTAGTTGCCTGTCCAAGACTGAAGAACTCCGTCTGCCCTACTATTTATCCATAGATAGAGGGAGAATGATTGGATTCATACCTTTCCCAAGGGTATTAGTGCAATGTGAAATGCAATCAGTTTCGTCCAGGATTTGAACTCGTGTCGCCGTGTCCATTTCCTACGACGATAACCATTACACCACGTACACCTCCAATATATATATATATATATAAGAATTCATTAATAACTCCATAGCCACATGATGATAAGAACATTTTATACAAGAAAAATACTTTAACATCATAATCTCCTTCCTTGTTAATGCAGTTAATTCAGCGGTGTGTATTAATAGAATAAAACCTTATACAGTGAAAATTTCAGAAGAAATTCAGACATGTCAGGCTACGGATTTATTGATACACTCATAAAATGAAAAATACTGCTCATAAGTATTTGAAAAAAAAATTGACATTTTGTTTCTAATAGTGTAACATATTGACCCCGGCCAAGTGGTCAAAATAGGAAATGCACCTGTGTAAATAACAGGTGCATCCGGTCGAGGAATATCAGAATATAACCTTGACCGTGGACGGGTTGAATAAGTGCGATTTGTGACGCCCACAAGAAGAATGTGGGTGTCGAACTATTATATAACTCGGTGCACAGGAAGTTCAATCAGTTGGAGATCAGACCAGTTGGAGAGAAGATGCTGGAATGAGGAACATGTCCAAGAGAGGCTGGGCCCCCAGGCCCCCGGTTGAGCAACCCAGGAGAACCGGGAAGAAACGCTGTTATGGCCATAAGAGTGGGGGTCAATATGTTGCAGTTCTGTTCAGTCTCAATAAAGTGGGAGGTATATTTTTCTAAAGAACTGTGTCGCTCGTCTTTATTGTGTTGTCGTTATGATTCTGCATGCATATGCATAGGTGTATGTATAGTTGGTCATGGCGATACAACAATAGGTTTTCAGAATTACCAATCGTTTCATAAAAACGATTTAATTTGAAAGAACAAGTTCAACTTTTCTACTTTATTTTTATCATTTAATTTAAAGATTGAGGGTTTTCCTATCAGAAAACATCGGTTTGAAGTATAACTGATAATACAAGTCTACAAATAAACTGAGAAAAATTGAAAGATTCAACATGAATCTTATTGATCCATTACTACTTTCTCTAATAAATTAAATTACATCTTCACTTTAGACCATTTCGAATAGCGAGAAAAACCTATACTTAGTTGTAACACGAGGTCAGATTTATAGGACACCCAATGTATATAGAACTCACTAATCAAGCGGGTCAAACACTGCTCAACGTAAGGCACCCGAAAAAACCAAGCGTACCTTTTGATTCAAGACCGTAAGTATGAGGTATCCAGTGAGAATCGAAATCACTATTCACAAATAATTGTCCGCTAGACAATTCGGTAACTAGTAGCGAATAACGAGACAACCAAATAAGTAGCTATTTTGTCAAGGTGAAATGGACACTAGTATTCTTAATAAATTAGAAATGATGAATTTTATTGGTGTGAATACTGAAGACAGGACTCAGTATGAACAGCTTGCAAGAAGAGCATACTACTTTATCATATTTACCCAACCCCTCCGCTCAGGCAGGATATGGCACAAGGTCAATTTTTAAGCGGGTTTGAATTCAGAGTTTTCTCCTAGACTAGTTGCCTCACCAAGGCTGAAGAACTCAGTCTGCCCTACTATTTACCCATAGCTGGAGAGAGAATAAAGGATTCATATCTTTCAAAGGTATTAGTGCTATGTGAAATGCAATCAGTCTCGTCTAGGTTTGAACTCGTGTCACCCGGTCCATTTTCTACGACGATAACCATTACACCTCCAAGAGCATACTACTTTATCGTTGCAGAAAAATCAAACGAAAGATCAGGATGTTTAAAAAGTCGTGAAATACCATAAGTATTTAATATCTGTTAACGTTAATAATAAAAGAATTATTTTTACATCGTAAACACTTTACCGATGTAAACGATAAAAATGATCTGTCAAGTGTTGGACAAGTTCCAACCTTTTTCGCTTAGGCCAGTGACCTCGTTCTTACTTAATAAAAAGCAAAATAAAAAGTGAATGAATATCCCATTCAAACTCCCTTGCAGATGAGACAAACACCTGTAGAAATCTGGAGACAGCATCGAACGAAGAGCGGTTTATGTAATATAATATAATAGCATAAGCTTGAATACTTCATGTTGAGCGGCTTACTTTTAATCCTACTTGAAGTGGCTGCCCACACAATCCTAAAACGATCAGTGTGTAGGGATACAATAAATAATTGTCTCCCTTGGATTTGGTGGGCGTGTCCATTGGAAATCTGACAATCTTAAAGTCCATATCGGTTTCTTTCGTACCCTGTTCTTCGAATGGTAAAGACGTGGAGACGTGGTCTTCTCGCCTCTGTTCTTTGAACTATTAAGACGTGCCTCTTTATCTTTTCATAGAACGGATTTACTTTCACCATCTAGCAAATGGCATTGTCGCTCGCCTCGCCATTGAAAAGTAAAGCAATCAACACCCAAAGAATTCAAGTAAGACTTTACCGTTTTTTGTACCCCTTTCATATACTGCTTGTCCATAGAACAACATATGTACATTTTATCTGTTGAGACACGTTCATGTATTCTTGTAAATAATTCTCGTAAGTATATTATGTATGTATTAAATGTTCCTACATGTGTAAATGAACTTATCTTGTCTTTGCTTCAGTTTATTCTGTGTTAGTGTATCAATAGATATACTAATGTCAATATTGGACCAAGATGAGTGGGAAGGCCACTAAATATCCCTTATAGCAAACAAATCTTTCAATTAAACTTTTTTATGGGGATAAACATCTTAGAAAAAACATAAATCCTGTCAAGGTAACTTACAATTCTTGTTCGAACAAATACCTTTGGGAAAGGTATGAATCCCCTTATCCTCCCAGCTATGGGTTAAATAATACCACTATTGTTCTTATAAAAGGACGGCTTTGGCATTGAATAGCCTACAAAGGTTGATATGCTATTAAACAAAGAAACCAAACCAAACCTGACAAAACTTGTTAACAATCTTGTCTCAAAGATTAGTTTGCTAATGCACTGGGTGCTTTCTACTCGTAGCCTTGTGACAGAATAAGCTAAGATTAATAATTACCAATAATAATTCTGCCGGGGTTTTAAAATTAATCCTTTTCCTAGTCTGTTAAAAAAATTTTCAAAATCGACCGAAAAGTTTAAACAATTGAAACGGTGGAAAGTTAGCTGCGAGCAAATGAAATTCACACGCATATGAAAATAAGATTAATGAAACAAAACGCCGATTTTCTATTAATCATTTCTTTACACACAATGAAGTGGTTACAAGTATTGCTATTTAACACTAATAATTCTATTCAACATTACTCATTCGTCTGCAAAAAGTTAAATGGTTTCAAGTATTGCTATGCAACACTAACAATTCAATTAAACATCAGTCATTTGTTTACACACCGTTAAATGGCCAAACAGATCAATTTGTAACAATTCAATTTAACATCAGTTATTTGTTTACACACCGTTAAATGGCCAAACAGATCAATTTGTAACAATTCAATTTAACATAAGACATTTGTTTGTACATAGTTTAAATGTCAAACAGTTCTTTTTGATGCATAGATAATACCCTATCATGTGCTACCACTCCGAGTCAGAGTGGAGCAAAGAGTAATGGTATTGAAGGGGTACTCCACATTCTCCAAATCTCTAGGACAGGAGCTTTGCCATCACATTGTTTAAAGTCGTTAATAGGACACTCATTGCGGGGGTCTTACCCCTCTGCAGAGATGTAGTTGGTGTATTCTATAACTCCAGCCGATCAAGTTGGCAAATAATTGATACCATCTCTGTTTTGGGAATTGAAGATATGAAACCCACTGCATCATCAATCCAAAACTAATTTCATATTTGAGAAGCAATGAATGTTGACAAATGAAAATGTTCTGTTCATCCTTACATGAAACTAAAAAGATATTAAACAAAAACAAGAAAATTCTAGAAGTTAGACAAGAACAAATTCAAAAAACTGAAATAATTCTTTTACATTAGAGATCACCTGGCTGCAAAAGAATAAACCGGTGTAGTAATCGTTTTTGATAAAGATTTATCACGACTGCAAAATTAGGATAGCAATTGCTTCTGGGAAATGGTTTATAGCTCGACTGACTTGTGCCTACAGCACTCGACCCAACTCGACTGACCTCCGCCTACAACACTCGACCCTACTCGGCTGCCAACAACGTTTACCATTCTCTAAAAAATGTCCAGAGAATTAACTGTCTGCAAAAGAGTTCGTTTGGCGAAATGTTTAACAAATATTAATGCTCGAGGCAAACGCGCCTCGGATGTCAGCTCTGGCGCGTCAAGAGCATTGAAAAAGGGATAAGGGTTTCTACCGCACTGATATATATATATATATATATGTGTGTGTGTGTGTGTGTGTGTGTGCACGCACGCGCGTGTGTGTGTGTGCTTCACACATACACATATATACGTGTGTGTGCGTACGCACGCGTTTGTATGTAGTATAAGGGGTATATTAAAAGTATTACGAGTACATAGAAAGTATGGAATATAATGGATTTGAATTTATATTATGAAAGTTTGTGCCATAGTTGGTGCCATAACAAGCGTAAGAAACCTGTTTTCATGTATATTACCATTTTGTTACGTTAAACTTATTTTTATATATGTCAGCATTTAGTTTGCCGGTGTTGCGATGTTCGAAAATCCCTATCGAAAGTTTAAATCTCTATTGTCCTGACTATGACACTAAACTGCCTCTGGGGAGTGTGGAGTACTCCTTTCATTGCTATTAATCTCAGGTCTATTTAAATCCAGAATCTTAGTTTGGTTTGGTTTGGCTTCTTTGTTTTATAACATATCAACCTTTCTGGGTTATTTAATGCCTTGAAGAAAAACATGATCAGAATTTGTTTCTTTTAACATACAAAGTTCTAAATCAAATAAATAAAAAGAATGATTTCGCATTTTATGAGTAGCAACTTCGTTTAGGAAGTACTGGGTGTCCTAGATCTACGTTGGTACTTTTTCGGGAAGGAACAAAAGAATATATTTCACCGGGAGATGAATAGCATTCCATAAGCAGAGAACGCTGCACGCACAGCCACTTTGTGTATCAGCCAATACGACTTATTAGATAATCTCTCATTACCGTAAGAAGACCTGATCGGGGGAGGTGTAAATGATTTGTTGATCCAGGAGTTTCAGGCAAATAACATTGGTTTACAAAGAAATTGAGGCAAGCACAAAAATACCCGTTTTTATCTAATGTGAGGGTGCTGAATTCAAATTTGAAATCCGTTTTTACTCATCACCTCTAGTTTTTTAGATGTGCATAGTGTGCATTTTGTGCATATACGGTACATAAAGGCGTATATGAAATCAGGGTTAATTCTAATATTGTGAGACTTATGGCTTATTTTTTAGTTATTATGCACTAAATGTAAGTGATAGCATTACATTATATATATATATATATATATATATAGTTATATATCAAGATGAATTTTGACAGTTAAGACAGCAGGTCTCAATGCACACTCTGGCAGTCATTGGAAGAGGTTGTCTCGCAGGCGGCACAGGAGGTTGGTGTCCCTCAACTATCGTGTTACACATCTTTTGGGTTACTAAATATTAGTATTTGTAGAGAAGAGGAAAATCTCGTATTTTGTTTTGGCGCGCTATTTAATTCAACACTGAATTTCACCCAATCAGGATGACTTATCCCATTCAGCCCGGACCTTCACTTCCGGCTAGCAAAACGGGTGAGCAGCCAAAACCACTCTCTTCGGCTTGAGACGGCGACCAGAACGGACGTGTTTCTGGTCGCCCCTGCTTAGCGATGCTTTTTAGCTAAACAAGCCACCCAGTGTGGACATATCACTGTGGCTTTAACCCTAGCAGCAGCAACATGGACACTCAGCGGGGGAACCTTCTAATTTATGGATTCTTTGCGTCTAATATATTTTAGACCAAGGAATCCCAGTTGAATATGAATTAGATACGTTCAGCATGCCTTCCACAAGCACCACAAACATTTACTATGTCGATCCGAGCGCCACTCCGCTCTCGACACAAAACTACACTGTGACTTTGAATACTTCCCTCACACGTCCAACGACACGCTGCCATTTCCAGCATCCCGCTAAGCCATTTCGTCTCAAACATCCAGCAAGCCTAAACACCACGAGTCTTGCAGCACCAAGAACAAACCTCCTCAAAGCTGCTAATAAAAAACTTTCGCTGTTGTGTGTTGTTAAAGAAAAGTCTCGTAATTCATTCTAGTGCCTAAAATACATAGTGTTAGGGAAATTAACTATTTCCCTTAACCGCTATATATTACATTTTCAAATGCACATTTAGTTTTCAACTTTGCAGTCCCGATGGTTTGGAGAGAGCTGCGAAACCACGCAGATGATTGTTATTTTTGTTTAACTAATATAACTGGTTTCAATGCATCTTCTAGGAAAAAGATCAAATATCCCAACCTTTGATCTGCTATGAGACCCGTTCCTCATTCAGATGATCTTCCTGCACCCACACCTCCAGTAAATAAGGATCTTCTTTCCTCATCAAATGAAGAAATGCCTTCAAGGGAGGATTCTGCCGAGTCAATATCTTTGGAAGATATTGCATCTACATATTCAGGAACAAGTGGCAATGAGTCACACTGGATCACGCAAGAAGACCTGAATGATCTTGCTCGTGATTTGTATCTGTCAAAACAGCAGCTGACTGCTCTTGGCTTCTCGGCTTAAACAGTGGAATCTAGTCCAGGAAGATATAAGGATCACCAGTTTCAGGAATCGGAACAAAGACCTTGCTTCCTTTTTCGACATGGAAAACAAGTTGTGCTACTGCACAAACATACCTGGCTTGTTTACGTCCCTTGGTTTACCACATAATCCTTCAGACTGGTGTCTTTTCAAGTCTCAAAGGTGTTCTTCTGCACAACGGGAATAAATATCCCAGCATTCCCATTGTACACTCTGTCCATCTAAATGAGTCCTATGACAATATGGAGCTTCTTTTAGAAGCTATTAAGTACAACGAGTACCAATGGAGTCTGTGTGGGGACCTCAAAGTCTTCTTATGGGTATGCAAGCGGGCTTCACAAAGTACTGTTGTTTTCTCTGTCTCTGGGATAGTCGAGCTGTATACCAGCATTACAAGCTGAAAGACTGGGAGTCTAGAAGCACTTTTGTTCCCGGCGAACACAGCCTCAAGGAGAATCCTCTGGTGGACATGAATAAGGTGTTTCTTCCCCCTCTTCACATCAAGCTTGGTTTGATGAAGAATTTCGTGAAGGCGTTGCACAAAAATGGTGCTGCCTTCCAACACTTGTCTACTGTGTTCCCAGGTCTTAGTGCTGCTAAGCTCAAAGATGGCATTTTTGTCGGACCTCAGATCCGAGAAGTGCTGAAGGATACTGATTTTGAGGAGCTTCTTAACTTAAAGGAACTGAGAGCATGGGAAGCATTCAAGTCAGTCTGTAGTGACTTCCTTGGTAACACACGCGTACCAGATTACCAAGCCTGTATTGAGAAGTTGCTAAAGTCTTACGAGGATATGGGGTGCCGAATGTCACTTAAGATTCATTTTCTCCATTCCCACCTCAACTTCTTCCCGCCAAACCTTGGAACAGTGAGTGATGAGCATGGAGAAAGATTTTTACCTAGACATTACGAAGATGGAAAGCAACTATCAAGGCAAATGGAACCCCGGCATGATGGGAGACTTCTACTGGATGCTCTTGCGTGACATCCCGGAGGCAAAATACACCAGATCTTCTAAGAAAACACACTTTTGACTGTCTGTGGTACTATGAATTGTGTAATTGTGTCATCCAAGTATATTGATTCAATCTGTGTTCTTTATCTATCCTGTTTTATCTGTTATAAGCTGCTGCAACTCTTGAAATATGCACATATATTCTCTGTTTATACTAAAAGGAGACTATTTAAAAGCCAGAAAACTAGAGATGATAGAGCAAAACTATTTATAAATTTGAATTCAGCACACCCAAATTCACAAAAAGCACCTATCCCCATTCTTGCCTCAGACCAAAGATTTATTTTTGTAAACCAGTGTAATGACCTACTTGAAGCCCCACCAGCTGGCGTCTACACTTGGTAGATTGTTCTTTATTTGATTTCGGCTGTTAACGATTTAAAGTTACCGCCACATTTTTAAAACGACAACTGAGAAGCTCTTACCACAGTATATGGGTTAAGATGTTATTTTATACAGAAAAGGGTTTTATATATATATATATATATATAGAGAGAGAGAGAGAGAGAGAACGAAACAGGTCAGTCTGTGGATGACTATATATATATGTGTGTGTGTGTGTGTGTGCGCGTGTGTGTGTATTCAAATAAATAAGTCTGCAAATTAATTTAAATGTGTGGTACTCTTGGTTTTTATTTCATACAATTATGTTCCACACATGTTTAAAACTTCGTGGTCCGCTTTATTATCAGTCTCCTGAAGAAGACCACGAAGTCTGAAAAATATGTGGAGCATAATTATATTTAAAAACCTAAAGTACCACATTTAAATTCCTTTTCAGACCTGTTCATTTTAAAATATTCATTTTTCTCTCATTGGACAAATATATATATATATATATATATATATATATATATATATATATACGTGGTGTATTCAATAATTTTTCAGACGTGTTTTGTACAGGCATTTAAAATTGTTGAAGACTCTTGAAAATTCAGTATGTTATTGCTATATATCTTATGAGATGACTGACCAATTTTTATGATTTCAGCTTTAAATGAACAGCTACAACTGCAATTGGAATACACCTTACTAAAGCCTAATTGTCACAGCTGGTGAATTTCAAAAATGCAATCTGGACGTCAGGACACTTTAGAAAAACGATATGCAATAAAATTGTGTTTTAAACTTGGAAAAAATGCCACAGAAACGTATGGAATGCTTCAGACTGCTTTTGGAGCATCTTGCATGAATCGAGCATCAGTTTTTGAGTGGTATAAGAGATTCCAGGAAGACAGAGAGTCTGTGAGGGATAATGAGAGATGTGGGAGGAGTCAATACACCTGAGTTGATTGGCCAAAGTCTTAGGGTTAGGGCTACTATGTTGAGGTTTTAAGGGAGTTCAGGAAGAGATTCCATCGGAAGAGGTCAGCACTCTTCAAATCGGGTCAGTGACATTTTCTGTAGGATAATACACCAGTCCACAACTCCTTCCTTTTCATAGACTATTTGACTAAGATGGGCATCAAGACAGTTCCTCAGCCTCCTTATAGTCCACATCTTACTCCCTGTGACTTTGGATAATTTCCTAAGCTCAGAGGCTGTCGTTATGAGACAAATGAGGAGATGAAAGAGACTGTGACGAAGGTCATTGACACGCTAACACAAGAGGACTTCCATGGAGCCTTCCAGAAGTTGTTTGAACGGTACAACAAGTGCATTGCAGCCAGAGGAAATTACTTCGAAGGGGACTAGAGTTTCATGTGTGTACTGTCAATAAAAGTGCCCATACGAAAAAAGTCTGGAAACGTATTTAACGATCCTTGTGTATATATATATATATATATATAGGAGAAGGGAAAACTGCCAAGGAAAAGGAAAAACTTTTAATTGGAAACCCGAGAAGTGTGTTTCGTGAGTTTCTGTGGCATATTTGTGCACCATTCTTCATTATCAACCAAGAGGTGGTTGATTGCACACAACCTTTTACCACGATAAACAATTTACCTGTGTTGGTAATCCAACGTTTCACATATTTAACTGAGCAGTTGACCCTTTATACATTGAGATCGACGGGAGAGGCTATCTAGCGGGTAAAGTGTTCGTCAATGGTCGGGGAGATTGAGGTTCAATCCCAGGTCGAGTCATACTAAAGACACAAAAATGGTACTTGATTCCACCTTGCGTACCATTCAGCATTATAAGGTACGTATCAAGAGTAAAGTGGGGCAATCTAGAGAAAGGAGTTGCGCCCTCCCGCTGTAGGAGCTATTGAAAAGGCAGACCTCGGGTCACCCTTGACAACGGTCGCCAACTTTACGTATTTATATATATATATATATATATATACGATTTCCCCGAAAGCTACAACAGATAAAGGGAGTACAATACCACCGTTTCATGAATGTACAAGTTTTCACCCAGTTTTCACAAAGTTTTCTTCATTATGTATACATTTCTAGTGACGTGTCCGTGGTGTAATGGTTATCGTCATAGGAAATGGACACGGCGACAGGAGCTCAAATCTTGGACGAAACTGATTGCATTTCACATAGCACTAATACCCTTGGGAAAGGTATGAATCCAATTATTCTCCCTCCAGCTATGGGTAAATAGTAGGACAGACTAGGTTCTTCAGCCTTGGTGAGGCAACTAGTCTTGGAGAAGGAAAACTCTGAATTGAAACCAGTTAAACTCCGCTTAAAAATTGACCTTGTGTCATATCCTGCCCGAGCGGAGGGGTTGGGTAAATATGATTATGTATACATTTCTACCAGCGCCGAATATGAGCATACATGTCCGGATCATGAAAAAAAATTGCATCTGTGGATACAATCACTTTTTCACACCAGTAATTATAGTGATTTTATCAGGAAATGTTTCCCACGTCGTCCTTCTTTCATCGGCTCAAATCATGCTGATCAGGTGATCGATTCGCTTTACATTTCGCAGGTTAATCTGAACTTGTGTTGAATGCAGTTTTTTACTCACACCGCTTTTGACACTTCAGAAACGTCAAACTCTGCTCATGTCCGAAGTTTGGTCACCGTAAAAAGTATTAATATCAATAGATGTTTGCTGGTGAATTTTTCCGCATAGAGGAATTCAATGACGTCATTTTATTAGATTACTGTTTAGCTGCTATTTGTAACAAACAAAATAAATGATGTGTTGTTGATGGGAAGATTAAACCTCTACTGTCACTCCACCAACATGTCCGTCTGAAGCTGTAAGACAACATAATAGAAGGCATTACTTTCAAAGTGATTCACTTACGAGTGCAGTATGCAATATTTTGTTCATCGTTGTCGAAAATACAAAGCCAATGGATGTGACTACAAGAAAATGGTATCTTGTTGCTGTCGAAAACTTTCTTCATGAAACGGTATTATTGTACTCCCTGGATCCATGGAAATAACGTTAACAGATATATATATATATATATATATATATATATATATATATATATATATATATATATATATATATATAAACTAAGAACGTTACTTCATCTATATATATATATATATGTGCGTGTGTGTGTGTGTGTGTGTGTGTGTGTGTGTGTGTGTGTGTGTGTGTGTGTGTTCAAATTTTTAGTACTACTTCAGTGAGAATTTCAGTTATTCTGAAATTAAATTGTGTTTACTTAGGGCTAATTTTTGCACTATCGGCAGACCTTATAATATGCTGACTGTACCCCCTGCAGAGGAGCAACCTCCTCCAATAAAAGAAAATAATGTCCTGGGTATGACACTAAACTGTATCGTATACTGAAGCTGTATTTCTGGAGATCCGGAGAGCCTGAAAAACAACTTCATTACTATTACTCCCAGGTCCACTCTGACCTGGAGTGGTAGTACCAGTTAGAGTCCCATCTCTGGGTCAAATAGATTTGTTCAAAAATTATTCGTATTTGATGAGACCGTGTGCAAAATACAAAAAATCCCTTAAGAAACATCTACAGAAAAATGTAAATATGAATGTACAATGAACGCGATTCCTATACCTCAACCCATAAAATAACCCAAGATATGTTTATATGCCATCAAGATCAATCAATCAATCAGTCGTAAATGATATTGTCTTTGCTTAAGATTAATTTTTCCACAAAACAATAAGATGTTCAAGACTTATGAATATTTTTTTATCGAGTTTAAACTGATCAAAACATTTTTTTTTATTCGCCAGAATTCCAAATGCTAATTTTAAAGTTGTCGGACGCTAAAAAGATTAAGACAATACAATCTTCATTCTTCTATGGGCCTTTGTGTTAGATCTATTGTCAACACAGACTATAGGTGTAACAGATGCTTACAACTATTGATAAGTAGGTGATATAGTAATGGGAAAGTGGTTTGCTAAATTGTTCACTCACCAGTTTTCCTTTGTATGGAGATACGAAGCGGTAGTAGGTAGGGAGAAGAGGATTCGGACCTTTTCTAAGAGCATTAGTGCGAAATGAACAAAAGCAGTCTAACATGAAATTCGAACTTTTCCGAGAGAGTAACTTTTAGGTCATCCTGCACCTTAGACTAAACTAACCTCTCTCTTCTTCCTCTTTCCCATCTCTCTGTCTCTTAGATAGATAGATAGATAGATAGATAGATAGATAGGAACAGAATGAAATATAGAGTGAACCATTATAACAGATAGATAGATAGATAGATAGATAGATAGATAGATAGATAGATAGGAACAGAATGAAATATAGAGTGAACCATTATAACAGATAGATAGATAGATAGATAGATAGATAGATAGATAGATAGGAACAGAATGAAATATAGAGTGAACCATTATAACAGATAGATAGATAGATAGATAGATAGATAGGAACAGAATGAAATATAGAGTGAACCATTATAACAGATAGATAGATAGATAGATAGATAGATAGATAGGAACAGAATGAAATATAGAGTGAACCATTATAACAGATAGATAGATAGATAGATAGATAGATAGATAGGAACAGAATGAAATATAGAGTGAACCATTATAACAGATAGATAGATAGATAGATAGATAGATAGATAGATAGATAGATAGGGACAGAATGAAATATAGAGTGAACCATTATAACAGATAGATAGATAGATAGATAGATAGATAGATAGATAGATAGGAACAGAATGAAATATAGAGTGAACCATTATAACAGATAGATAGATAGATAGATAGATAGATAGATAGATAGGAACAGAATGAAATATAGAGTGAACCATTATAACAGATAGATAGATAGATAGATAGATAGATAGATAGATAGATAGATAGGAACAGAATGAAATATAGAGTGAAATATTATAATAGATAGATAGATAGATAGATAGATTAGCAAAAGTGATAAGACAAATAGGAATATTTTTTTATATGTCATTACTTTTTTTATTGTTCTCGACTGTTTCGTCCTCGGGAGAAAAGTTTTGGTTTCTTTGATTAATCAGTATATCAACCTTTGTGGATTATTTAATGCCAAATCTATCCTTGTAGAAGAATAGCAGTGATACTATTTAACACATAGCAGATGGAGGTCAATGACTTCTACAAGAGAATAAGTCCGAAAGTGAATGTAGGAGGATCATTAAATAAGTTTCCAGACTTTTTTCGTATGGGCACTTTTATTGATAGTACACACATCAAACTCTCGTCTCCTTCGAAGTAATCTCCTCCGGCTGCAATACACTTGTTGTACCCTCCCAACAACTTCTCAAAGGTACCATGGAAGTCCTCTTGCGTGTGCGTGTCAATGACCTTCGTCACAGCCTCTTTCATCTCCTCAGTTGTCTCATAACGACAGCCTGTGAGCTTAGGGAATAAGCAAAAGTCACAGTGAGCAAGGTCTCGACTATTGGGAGGCTGAGGAACTGTTTTGATGCCCATCTTGGTCAAATAGTCTGTGATAAGGATGGAGTTGTGGACTGGTGCATTGTCCTAGTGGAAATGCCACTGACCCGATTTGAAGAGTGCTGGCCTGTTCCGACGGAATCTCTTCCTGAACTCCCTTAAAGCCTCAACATATATATATATATATATATATATATATATATATATATATATATATATATATATATATATATTCAAGCAAGTTAAAGTCGATGGAATACTGTTTATTATTTTTTATCTTATTTTTTCAAGTCTCAATGTCGTATTTTCTTAAGAGGTAGCAGTTTGGGCCTAAGTTCAAAAATTACTGTTGTTTCTAAACTACATTGGTTTGGTTTAAGTGTATTTTAGCGGAGTTGATGCTATTTTTAACAATAAAGTTTGATTTTTAAATTTAGTGTAGTAGATAAGTTTTATTTGTTTTTGCTTTTCGATAGGTTCCAATTTCTGAGTTATTGGCTGTGATAATTTTGTTAATGTGTTTTTTAAGTTGGTCGGTTGGGTTTTTGGTCAGTTTTTCAAATTTTGTTCTGTCATTGAGGATATTTTCATTTCTTTTTGCTGTAGAAATTAAAAACCGTTTCAACCTTAAACACCAAAACAAACTACTTACCCCCAACACTAAAAGAACCTGCAAACCAACTGTTTAGCAACCCGAACATTACCATCCGTACCGGTGACAAAACCAATATTTACATTATATTAAATAAGACAGACTATAGACATAGTGGGTAGAGTGTTCGCGAATGGTCCAGGAGGCCTGGGTTCAATCCTATATCAATTATATCAGAGACTCAAAAAATGGTACTTGATATCTCCTTGCTTAACACTTAGCATTATAAGGTACGTATCAAGAGTAAATGGAGTTATCCAGCTAAAGGAGTTGCACCCTCCCCTACACCTCGGTGTAGTAGCTATTGAAAAGCAAGCCTTCGGGTCGCCCTCGACTTCGATCGGCCAACTTATATGTATATATATATATATATATATATATATATATATATATATATATAAAGATTTTTTAAATTGATGACCTCTGGTACTCATTTAATCTTCATGCGTTAATTATTATTGTTAGTTATGGCAGAATTGCAGAGAATTGACCCAAGTTTGCCGTGTTGCCAAATCTCGCGAAGTAACACGTACAGAGCATTCATAGTTTGTTTTAAAAGGATTCATTAATTAACTCGGCCTTTTACCTAATAAGTGTTATTTCTGACTTCCACAGGCTTTATTTTTAGTTTCTGTTGCTTTTTGGCTCGTTAAACTAATAGAGAAGGTGGTGTTAACGAAAAATAAATAGATAAATAAAACAAACAATGCGCTAATTTTTAAGATATTTTTTCGTGTTGTTTATTTATTTATTTTTTTTTTTACATTTAGCGAGAAAGTTTATTTTTAAACGAATTACATAACTCTAACTGTGAACTAATATAGAACTTGCGCTAAAATAGTGTTTTTAGTCGATGAAAAAGTATACAAATGTATACAAAAGTAATGAAAAAATAAGATAATTAAATAAAATTTAAAAAAACAAAACTTGTATGCTATATCTTCGTAACATCAGTTTCTGAGAGAAAAGATAAAGGAGTGTGGCTTCAGCTTGGTGTCTTTTTTTTTGCGATCTTTTGTTTTATATAAAGGTTAAAAACGCGTTAAATTTTTGATAAATGGACCAAAGGTTAGCCCGTTTACCAAAATATTTCTCGTTTTCTTAATAATACCTGCATCGGAAAAAAAGGTCTAAAAAATTTTGGCTTCTTTTAACTTGGTCTAAAATTTTAAGACATTGAATGTCAACACCCCACCCACCACCAAAAATGGTTAATTTCTCATTCTCATGAGTTTGGCTTACATAGAGAGAAAAAGAATTATTTTTCTTCTAACACACACAAACTGTTCGTGAATATATATATATATATATATATATATATATATATATATATATATATATATATAAGTATTATTTGGTCCAGTTAAACCGGAGTTGGGAGTAATTCCATCAGGACAAGAAAACTATTCAAAAGTGATTTTTTAAATTTTCCTGGTAAAGAGCTCAATGTCACAGACATTACAGAGCAATAATTTCATTAAGAAAAAACACAAACCGGTCACATTAGGATTATAAATTTATTTCCATCCTGTTATGTGTTTTTGGTAAAATCAAAAAGCACGAAAAAAATTTAACGGAACTTCTTCAGATCTTATGAATAAAAAAAAAAAATCTGAAGAAGTCCTGTTAAGTTTTTTTCGTGTTTTTTGGTTGTATATCTATATATACTCTCTCTCTCTTTCTCTCTCTCTCTCTCTCTCTCATTCTCAATTTATGAATGAAGGCGAACACTTCTCTTTTTTTCTATTCTATTTATTTATTCATTTATTTTTGCATTCTCTTTTCTCATTGGTCAAAGCAATCACTGATGCACCAATCAAACTGTTTGATGGTGTCAGCAAAATAAGCAGCCGACAAAGACGACTATAATTCATCTGTATTAATTTATATTATTACCGTTTACAAAACCCAACCGCCTGAAACTTTCCACATTCTCTTGTGAGTTGTTTGCTTTTTTGTAAAATTAATCAGAGTATCTAGTCGACAAGCTAACCGCCTAAGCAGCTCCAAGCAGCGGTGTCGTTAAATGTACTCCATATTTGCCGCATCATTTCGACATACTGTTCACTTGATTATCGTAACGGAAGATATTTGTTTACGCTTGTCTTCCTTTTGTTTTTTGTTTCTTCATTTTGGTTGGTTTACTTTTATGTACACTACCTTATCAATATTAACAACTTTTTCTGGAATTATTTTAGCCATTTCTTAGTTATCTGCAACTAGAGCAGGAATAACCATGGGTTTCAAGCCCATAGACTCTGATTGGTCCCAAGTAAATCATGGTCGGAAATTTTTAAGAAATTACGTTAAAGTCTAGACCTGATAAAAATATGTAGCAGAAAGAATTTCGTATTTTTGATTGGCGCGTAAGTTAATTCGACTGTTAGGGTCGACGCATATTTTCACCCAATCAGGATGACTTATCCTATTCAGCCCGGACCATCTTTTCGGGCAGCACTAAATTGAGGAAGCCGCCAAACACTTTTCCCCTTTCTCAGAACTTCTTCGTTCAGGACAGATGTATTACTGTCTGCTCTTCAATAGCAGCAGCAGCATCGACACAATGAGGAAAGCCATCTAATTTATGGACCCCTTGCATCTATTCTCTTAGACCAAGTGTTCCCAGTTGAATATGAATTAGATGAATTCAATACGCCACACACAGGAATAACTTTACGTCACCCCCAAAATTGGCTATGTCGACTGCGATGCAAAATTCTGCTCCGACACCTAGCTACTTTATCTCTGGCCAACATTTTCTGGAGACATTCGCGCTTCTCCCCGAAAAAACCAGAACCACACACTACGGTGACTACAATCGTTTCTGTCCTCAAACAGCAAACACGACTTTTGCTACATTATGGCGAACATATCTCTCTCAACACATTCAGCAATGCCTTAACCTAACGATGCACTTTTCGCTCAGGCATTTAGCTACTAAAATGCTTTCTCAACTCTATGATAACTTCATTTCGTTTCCTTACTTCTTTCCTTCCTTCGAGACTTGCAGCATAAACATAAACCCTTTATTCCATGCTGCCATCAAGAACTAACATTAAAAAACTTCATATAAAACCTAACGGTATCTTCGTCTTCTTACTTCTTCATCCTCCTTTATTTTCCAACAACATTTAACGAGGATATAAACACGCGAAAGAATACATTTCTTCGCTAAAAATGGTAACAAACAAATTTTCTCGTTAAAAATGTCTTTGCAAATCAGCGCATAAAACTAAGTCCGTGAAAAGTTTTTCCACAAAATTCCTCTCCTTTTTAAACTTTAGACATAAGAAAGTCTCAAAAAAGATGAGGTCAGATAAAAGATTCTATTCCTTGCATGAACTTTGAAATTAGGAAACGTGTAGCTGATGAATTGTAAAAATCAGAATCTGTCCTGAGCTGATAAATCAAGGAAAATGTCAAATTTACGCCAGTTGTCTTTTGAAACGGTATTCTATCTCTTCAAAAGTCTAAAGAATTTCCGAATATATTCGTCGTTCGCTGTCAGATCAAAGATAAAGACTCCTTGTTAATCATATTTGAAGGAAAGACTAAAATGAAAAAAGTTTTTCCTACATTATTCGTCCCTCAAAAAACAAGTTTTAATGTATCGTTTTAAAAAGTCTCAAAGAAAATCTGGACTTTCTATTCAACTTTGGTTCTAAATTTCCCTAAAAACGCCCATTTGTTGCAGTTTCTCAGGTCAAATTATTAAAAGTTATTTAAATTGACAAGAAATTTTACTTCTAAAATTTTATTTCTCTCATTTATATAATAAGATAAGAGTTAATTTAAAAAATCCAGATGATTTATTCAATTGTCTAAACAAAAAAATATTTTAAGAATTTGCTCACTTGTTCCAGTTTTGTAGATAAAGATTTGGTTTAACGTGGTGTATTTATTCAAGGATTGATGTTTTAACCCAAAGATTTTTTTTTAATTTCGTTAATTCAAGGATACTTTTATTTTATTTATTTTTATTTATTTTATTTTTGTTTATTTTATTCCTTTTTTTTTTAACACATTCTTAGGGGGTTTGAATTGGCAATATATTTTTAAAACGCAGATTAAAAACTATTCATTTAGATATTTGTCAAACAACTAATATATATTAGATCGTTGAATCGTATTTTTGAAACCATTTTATGTGGAAATTCTTTCGTTGCAGCAATTTTACTTTCATCAATCTAAGAAAAAATTGTTTTATACTATCAACTTCCTTATCTACCTCTGTTTTTGTTTTTTTGTTTTTTTTTTGTCTATTTCACTAATGCTTTTATCTCGGGTTGATTGGTTGATTTTAATGTCATCAACTTATCTGAGGTTATTTTATTCCAAGAAGTTAAGAAATTTGGTTCATTGTACTTTTATTTTTGCATACTTGTTTCTTAAGAGTTTTTTTCTTTCACATGGTCCTATCGAATATGAATAATTTTTGACCCAAAGGAAAGGCCCTAACTGGTACTACCACATCGAATCAAATGGGACCTGGGTGTAACGGAAATGAATACTTTTCTAGTAAAATAGAATAATTAAAATAATTTAAATCATCATTAAATTATCAGAATTAATCTGATCCAGAAGAATAGATTAAATATTCATAATCGAGAAAAATTCCAACAATTGTTGGAACATTGTTTAACGAGTTAATCTTTTAAAATTTTAAATGTATTCTTTCTTTTGGAGTTTTTCTCTGGTGCTTATCAATATCTTATTTTTATTTGGGTCTGAATATGATTGTCATTGTTATCATTTTGATTGCATAGGAATATTAAATCTGATATTTCTGCATCAGATTAATATTGATGATTAAATGATGGTTTTGCTTATCTTAATTATTTCATTTTACTAGGAAAGTATTGATTAAGTTTTAACTTCGAGAAAGTTCATTTTTCTGTTGAATCTCTGTCTTTATCTCTATCTCGATATACAGGGTAGGTGACCCAAGTTGACCTGTGCATCAAGTATCTGGATTAAAACTGTAAAAGGATTAATTCTCGCTTGTGGGGGAAATTACCGCAATTTTCAAGTTCGGACACTGAATGAAAAGACAAGACAAGACAAATAAATTCAACAGCAAATTTAATATGAAAAAAAAAACAAGAAAAAAGGAAAGACTGATAAAGGGATAGTTTTTGCAAATTTTGGTGTGATTTGCGGAGACTTAACTCAGAGTCCTGTTAACAAGTCGGAAAATTTCGGAGGGATGTCGTAGATTTCTTCAGTCGTAGATTAATTCATTCGTAGTTTTCTTTGTGACAATAAGGTAGCTGTGCTACAAAATTCCTTATTGTTAAGGGTGTTTCGTTGATGTATAATTTCGTGGATTACTTTTCAAGACAATAAGGTAGCTGTGCTACAAAATTCATGATTGTCGAAGGGTGTTTCGTTGATGTATAATTTCAAGGGTTGTCTTGGAGTTGAATTCGTTCGTTTCAAGGTTTGCTACTGAAAGCGAGTGGTGACTTATTTTTTCATTACAGTCTGGGGGAGTTAACTCTTTCAGGTCCTTTCACGTTGAAGCCGAACCGACCACTAACTGTTTTCTCATTAACAGTGGGAGTCAATCACGAGGCAAAGTTCGCAGGAATCCGGCGCCTCAAAATCTGGAGGCAGATTTCGAGTCTACACGTGTTCCAATATCAAGACCTCGTGGTGTTTTTTAAGGAAATTTTCACACAGGTCCTTATTAAGCTTATTTCGTTACTGTCTGTTGTCCACTCATAATTTCTTCTTTGGCAGCATATTTTTGGACTCGACAAGTCTTGATTGATTAGCGGCGAAAGAAATTTTGAATTTCGCTCTTTCTCACTTTAACCAAATAAACATCAAATAAAATAAGACATTGATAGGCACGTGCGTGCACAATTACAGAGAAGAAACTTTTCAAATAACGAATACAAGGGGACTTTGCCGTATCAGTACTACTGTATGGTTGGACCGGTTGAACTTTAAGGAAACGCTGAGGGAAAAAGCTAGATAGAATCTATACAAGGATGCTGCGGGCTATTTTGAACAAATCCTGGACGCAACGCTCTAGAAAACAGCAGCTGGACGGCCACTTACCTCCCATCTCACGAACCATCCAAGTAAGACGAGCAAACAATGATTGAGAAGTAAAAATGAACTCATTAGCGATGTTCTCCAATGGACTCATACACATTGGCCGATCATAAAAACTTACATTCATCAACTCTGTGTGGACACTGGATACCGTCTAGAAGACTTACCGAGAGCAATGGCGAGAGAGAAAGAGAATGAAGAGAATCCGTGCTGTCGGCACGCCTTGATGATCATGATGAAGATAGGCAACGAAGTTCTTGATTCGTTGGAAGCAAATTACAATCGCCGTTGAAATACAAAATGTGTAATTCAATAGTATCGCTATAAAACAATGTCTCTTTCACGAAAACACTTAGTCTCGTCAACAAAGTCCGTAGCATGTGATCTGTAGCTCCTTATAACTTAGGCTTGTGTTGATATCCAGTTTACAAGAGTAAGCTTGGGAAAGGATTAAATCTATCAATTCTGTCGCAGGTACCATGTAATACTTTTCAACCTCTGAGAATTAATTTTTATTTATTTATTTATTGCGGACTTTTCCCCCTCATCTTGGTAGTTTTTGTGTTGTTTCTTTCACTACGTTTCGGCCAAATTCCCTCTGGCCTTCTTCAGGTGAAAAAAGTCCGCAATAAATAAATAAATAAAAATTAATTCTCAGATTAAGAGCCTCATCTCAAAAATGATTCCAATTAAGGACAATATACTTTTCAACCAGTTGGGTATTACTTGGAGAGGTCACTGCTAAGTAATCTCATAGTTACGAGAAATGTCATAAAGAACCTTGTATGGAACCTCGATGATCAACTAGATTATGAGATTATTTAATACGTCAAATATGACTGGGTTATCCACTGCATTTGTCTACTGTATCGCCCATAAACAATGTGAATTCGCAATAATTCCAAAATAAGTATATTCCTTATATATAGTTATGCAATTTTGTTTTAGGTTAAAGAAGTGTTATGATTTTCTTCTTAGTTACAAGGTTTATATGTAGTAAAGTTTGGTAATGAATAATACCTAATAATATTCGTTTTAATTTTATAATATTTCACTAGAAATAATAAAATCCCGATGTTTTTGGTTCGACTCTTAATAAAGAAAATCGGAAGGGATGTATTTATTTCTGCAATTTAAGATTACGATTGATTCATTGAGTGAATGAATGATTTTAACGTCCTGTCAACCTGTATAGTGTTATTTTATGCATGGTGGTTAGGAAATCGTGTTCATTGTATGTTCATATTTACATTTGTGTATAGTTTCTTAAGATTTTTTTGCACACAGTCCTATCGAATACAAATGATTTTATAAACAAATCTATTTGACTCCCAGATGGGACCCAAACAGGTACTACCACACTGAGTCAGAATGAAACGGGGATTAATGATAATGAAGGGTACTCCACACTCCCAAGAGCTCCAGAACTGGAGCCTCACCTTCAGATGTAGTTTAGTGTCCTACCCAGGACACTCCTTTTTTTGAGGGGGGATCTTACCCCTCTGTAGAGGATACAGTCAACGTATTCTAAGCCCACGAAGAGGGCAAAATTCAATATTAGTTTTCCAATATTCCGCTATGAAAATTTTGATTTATTCATTTATCAATGCACAATTAAAGATAGAATTTTTTATAAGAGCAACCCAGACTATAAAAAAATCATGAAGCTATTTCTCGAAGATTGTGTCATATGTCCATCTTTTCTTTTTCCAAAATTTTCATCGACATCGCCCCAATCAAAGAAAGAACCTTAATCATTCTGACCGATTCCTTTTTTGTTCTTTATTTTTAAACACAAAGCAAAATACATTATGATCATTGATATTTTCATAGCTTAGAATAATAATTATTATTTGTTTGTTCCGCATCTCCTTGGGCATCCATAATTTGTACGATCTTCTTCTATACACTATTAACGCAACATCGATTTACAGATCAAGTTCTGTTTTGTAATTCTTCCCATAGTTCACAAAAAATGTCCTCTTAAATTCTTTTTCTCGACACTTTTTTTAAATCATCCAATTTAATCTTAAAATTTTCTACACTGTTGCTGTATTTGATCTGATTAGGCAATTTGTTCCAAGATTATATAACTCCATAAGCAAAAAATCCAATTAGTTTGTAGACTTAGTTTTTGAAGTCTATCATAACAATAAATTTCTACTTCGTGGAGAAATATTGGAAAAATGTCTACCATGATTAGAAATTCCATTAATTATTTTGAAAGTTTTAATTTAATCAATTCATATTCTTCTTTCAAGTAAAGAAGTTAATTCAAATTTCTCGTAATTAATAGATGGCTGGGTTCGGAAATTGTGTTTTGCTAAACTTCAAAGAGGAGAGGGTATATCTTGAAAATTAGCATTTGATATCCTGGTATTAAGTAAGCTTCAGTTCATACGGTATGGTAATTAATGTCGGTAGATTTGCCTTCCACTAACTTTTATCGAGGGAGAAATTCGACTTTCTGGTATTTATTTAGGTTCGAACACTGATTTGTGGCGTCAACCAAAAATACGTGCGACGAAGCAAACCATGGGACTCGAATATTATTCATTGTCCTCCAAAGGAAAGGAATTTGTTCAGATATCTAATTTTATGGATTATGCACTTATAATTTGTCCCACTGAACTGTACATGCGTAAAATCTTTCCTTTTGGTTTTGATTTAAATAAACCCATTCTGAAAGATAGTTTTGTCGAGCGAGGAATGGACTCACAACCAATAGTAATTTACAAAGCTCTTTGCTTCGATGTGGCACAAGGCCGAATGAATTGGGCACCCAATGAGAATCGAACTCACTCGTGTAGGTTAGTTAGTCAAGCTTGCTAACCATTACACCACCAAAGGTGCCCTGGACTCACAACCAATACCTTGAAAGCAGATACACTTTTCATAGCAACAAGAATGAAGTTGCTTTTTTTTAGATTAATAAACATTTTTAATTTTTTTTAACCAAATTGGTGTTGCAAACAAGATTGTCCTTACATATCCTTCCCCCAAACAACACCCTAAAAAATACAGTAAGTTTTTGTTTTTACCAGTGATGCAATGGAGAAAATGATTGAGTTGCTTGCCTTCTGGTGATGGCATCCAAAACTCAAACTGAATGACGTCAGAATGCTACAAGGTTTTTGGTTATACCCCACCCCCAGCCCATCTATAAAGGAAAAGTTAACCGCTTCTTCGAGTTCAGGCTGTGAACTAGAAAAGCGAGAATCACTCATAATTGTGTAAGATCACACCAACATGAAATTCATGCCGAGAAACATCTACCAACACAAGAGCAGAAAAAAAAAACGTTGTCTTTTCTTTAAGCTTGAAATAGAATTTAACTGACCTCTTCTCCTTTGTCGAGGTCACAGGTATATCTCTTGCCCAAACTCTGAAAAAGTGCTATCGTAGATTTTACTAGTATTAAGCAACTATGGATTTTGATTTTGTGAAATCTTCTTTGTATTTTTATTTTAGCGATTAAAGTTTCTTTACTTTCTTCAACACATTAGAAAAAATAGTTGCATCTTAAAAGACCGACAACTAACGATCAGTGAGAATATAAATGTCCTTTTTTTTCAGTTTGTCTGTCTGTTTGTTTGTTTCTGTGCGAAGGTTAAGTTCACTTGATGCAGCTGGTCACTCTGACCTAAATTAGAGATAGCGATTATTATCGTTGTTGAAACACACACACACACACACACACACATACACACACACACATATATATATATATATATATATCATTGTACAGTAGTTCTATTAAATATACCAGACGTATGAATACCCAGCATACCTGATGATCGCAGCCGTGAAACTTGAAGTCGTGAACTTTTACCCTGTCTTACATTTTCTATAATTGATATAGTGTAATATTACTCTACATTTTTGTGTTTTGAGCACTATAAATATTTCAATTTAAAAACGCTTTTAACGACAAATTTTACTCCCCACACGCATATATATATATATATATATATATATATATATATATATACAATGAAAATAATTCCTTCATGGCCAAGAGAGAGTCTATCTACGTTTCACCAAATGGCTCTTCAGGGTTGCCCTGGCTAAGTGGTTTAGAATAAAATACATTTTATTGGTTAAAAAGACCCCTCACCTATACAAAAATTAGCATATTAAAAAAAAATTTATTCGAGAAACCGACAAAAAACCCACTTCACAAGAGCAATCCTATAGAGCCGTTTGGTGAAACCTAAGTAGACTCACTCTTGGCCATGTAGGAATTATTTTCATAATATTAGCTCTATCTCATGTATTGAGCACTTTATTACGTTTTAGCTTAGGTAATTCTGACGGTGTTTTTTTTTTCTTTTGACTAGACATACGTGCTACTTGATTATTTTCAAGTAGCACGTGTGCTTTTCATCTTTTCTTTTTTTTACTGAATTTTTTTTTCCCGGATATCCGTTTGTAGAATTTGCAAATTGGACAATCTGGGTTTTTTTTCAAACCAACAGAATTTTAGATTAGATATAAGAAAAAAATATATATATGTATATATATATATATATATATATATATATATATATATATTTACTAACCTACTATCTACTAGCATTCACGGTTACCAGGAAAAAAGAAAAAAACCCCGCCAGGACCAAGAGATAAAAAGATCTCGAATCACCGCCCGGGGGAAAAAAGAAAAAATATCGTAGGACACACACACAAAAAAAAAAAAAGAAAAGGCCAACTTCGTCACACCAGTTTAAAAAAAATCAAGAGATATGCAGTCAGTTAGTCAAAAGAAAAATAAAACCTACCGTAAAATGCTGCAATGCTACAATTACAAGAGTACTCAATACGAAGTAGAGCCAATTACAAAAATTAACTTAAATCGCGAGTCGATTTAAGTTAATTTATATATATATATATATATATATATATAGCGTCCAAGAAAGAAAAAAACACAAACTCTAAAAAAGCACAACAATGATACTTTTTGCTTTCTCGCGACTGAAATATTGTGCAGTAGAAACTTAATCTTTTCTATAAAAATAACTTCATATTACATTAGTTGGAATTGAACTACACACGTATATTGAGTGAATATACGGGCTGTACACTTATAGTTTTGTCACTTTACAAGTTGAACAATTGAATAAGAAATTTTTTGTACGTAATTCTGTTTCAAATAAAATAAAACTTTTACAGAGATTTTTATTCTAATGTTTCAAAAGACTAATGAAGATGATCGCTTGGGTTGTACACAATACATCGGATGGTATAAATGTTTGAAATTTGATTATAAATCCGGACAACCTTATTGGTTCTTATTGGTATTAGTGGAGGTGCCCGTGGTGTTATGGTTATCGTCGTAGGAAATGGACACGGCGACACAAATCCTGGACGAGACTGATTGTATTTCACATTGCACTAATACCCTTAGGAAAGGTATGAATCCAATTATTCTCCCTCCAGCTATGGGTATATAGTAGGACAGACTGGGTTCTTCAGTCTTGGTGAGGCAACTATTCTAGGAGAAGGAAAACTCTTAATTCAAACCTGTTAAACTCCGCTTCAAAATTGACCTTGTGTCATATCCTGCCCGAGCGGAGGGGTTGGGTAAATATGATAAATCCGGACAACCTTCTATGTCAATAGATAACGATCACATTGAGAATTTTTGGCGAAGCACAAGATAACTCTCGTCTCCCAACTACCCGACGATCTGAATTACGGTTTGAAATTTGAAATCCATCCTGAAAGATTATCAATGATAGAAGAGGTAGAAGAAAATGTGTGACAAAATTTGCACACAATCTTTGAAAAATGAATTATAGAATGCATTTAAAACTGGAAAACAATTCTAGCAACGATGTTTCAATAAAAGAGTGGAGTATTTTGAAGAAGACAAATCTTGTTAAGTCAAGCAATATATATATATAACTCCTTCGAAATGTTATGATTTTAAGAACCAAAATGGAAATAAGAACGGTTATTTCTTCTTATAGGGTAAATAAAACCTTCATCCTAAAAGAGTCTAAAGGAAATCAAAAATACTTAAGCTTTAGGAATAGTCATTTACCAAGCGTGACTCAAGGCTAGGAGTATGAAGCGCTTGTGAGAATAGAAATTACTAACAATGGTTTGCTAGTCTATCTTACTTAGATTACACCACACAAGTCATCAACGTTATGCTAAGTTTTGCTTAGTCTTGTACTCAAGCTTCATTTTGCTTATTGTGTTGCAGTATTCGATGCAGCTGGTCCAGTCTCGCTGGCTAGTCTATGTTTCTCCTCTTACTTTGTAATTGTTTCCAAAAGGAGATCTATCGGGCATCGTGTTTGTTCGAAACCGTACAAATCACAGGTCAGCTTCACAAAGAAAAAAAAACGAATTTCAAAACACACACGAATGATCGTCTTTATTAATGATAATTTCCCTTCCATTTTATCCTGGTCGGGTAGGGGTGCGTATGATACTTCACAACATGGACTTGGGGCAGAGTTATCCGTCACTAACGCGATATGGAAAGCAGATGAAAACCTAGTCACCTTCCTGTCCCATTTGGTCAAGCAGCAAGCTCCTAATTCTGCTTGGGATCAACAATGGCGCTCGGGGGAGTGCTCCAATCCGGCCTAGCAGCACAACCACCTCTGCTCTGGGCTATAATTCATCTCTCTCAGAACTGATCTCCTTGAAACCGACCACTGTGAACAGGAGACGAACCTAAACTTCCACAGCCCTACGCCATCACTAGTTTGTCTACCTCCTGATTGCTTTCTTTGAATAAATACGGTTCCGGCTCCTGATAAAGAAAAGGCGCCGATCATCAAAAATTAAGTACTTCAAAAAAAGTGATCCCTTTTTTTATTGACCTCTGACCGTATTGGATAAAAGAAAAATAACCATTTCATTCCCATCGAGAAGTCCTTCTCTTTCGATTTTCTCATCGACTAAAATTTGCCAACTTTCTTAACTTGTTTTGCTATGATACTCATCCATATACTTATATATGCTATCTATGCCCCCACAAATTTGAATAGATACGGTCACCCTGACATAAATACATATATATATATATATATGCTATCTATGTCCCCACAAATTTGAATAGATACACCCACCCTGACATAATATATATATATATATACAAATATGCTATCTATGTCCACACAAATTTGAATAGATACACCGACACTGATATAAATATACATATATATACATATATTCTATCTATGTCCCCACAAATTTGAATAGATACACCCACCCTGACATAAATATATATATATATATATATATATACATATATGCTATCTATGCCCCCACAAATTTGAATAGATACACCCACCCTGACATAAATATATATATATATATACATATATGCTATCTATGTCTCCTAAAATTTGAATAGATACACCCACCCTGACACAAATATATATATATATATATATATATATATATATATATACATATATGCTATCTATGTCCCCACACATTTGAATAGATACACCCACCCTGACATAAATATATATATATATATACATACATACTATCTATGCCCCCACAAATTTGAATAGATACACCCACCCTGACATAAATATATATATATACATATATGCTATCTATGCCCCCACAAATTTGAATAGATACACCCACCCTGACATAAATATATATATATATATGCTATCTATGTCCCCAGAAATTTGAATAGATACACCCACCCTGACATCAATATATATATATATACATATATGCTATCTATGTCCCCACAAATTTGAATAGATACACCCACCCTGACATAAATATATATATATATACATATATGCTATCTATATCCCCACAAATATGAATAGATACACCCACCCTGACATAAATATATAAATATATATATACATATATGCTATCTATGTCCCCACAAATTTGAATAGATACACCCAACCTGACATAAATATATATATATATATATATATATATATATATATATATATATATATATATATATGCTATCTATGTCCCCACAAATTGGAATAGATACACCCACCCTGACATAAATATATATATATATATATACATATATGCTATCTATGTCCCATCAAATTTGAATAGATACACCCTCCCTGACATAAATATATGTATATACATATATGCTATCTATGTCCCCACAAATTTGAATAGATACACCTACCTTGACATAAATATATATATATATATATACATATATGCTATCCATGGCCCCAGAAATTTGAATAGATACACCCACCCTGACATAAATATATATATATATATATATATATATATATATATATATATATGCTATCTATGCCCCCAAAAATTTGAATAGATACACCCACCCTGACATAAATCAATATATATATATATGCTATCTATGTCGCCACAAATTTGAATAGATACACCCACCCTGACATCAATATATATATATATACATATATGCTATCTATGTCCCCACAAATTTAATAGATACACCCACCCTGACATAAATATATATATATATATATATATATACATATATGCTATCTATGCCCCCACAAATTTGAATAGGTACACCCACCCTGACATAAATATATATATATACATATATGCTATCTATGTCCCCAAAAATTTGAATAGATACACCCACCCTGACATAAATATATATATATACATATATGCTATCTCTGTCCCCCAAAATTGGAATAGATACACCCACCCTGACATAAATATATATATATATATATATATATATATATATATATATATACATATATGCTATCTATGTCCCCAAAAATTTGAATAGATACACCCACCCTGACATAAATATATATATATACATATGTGCTATCTATGTCCCCACAAATTTGAATAGATACACCCACCCTGACATATATATAAATATATATATATATATATATATATATATATATGCTATTTATGCCCCCAAAAATTTGAATAGATACACCCACCCTGACATAAATATATATATATATATATACATATATGCTATCTATGCCCCCACAAATTTGAATAGATACACCCACCCTGACATAAATATATATACATATATATACATATCTGCTATGTCCCCACAAATTTGAATAGATACACCCACCCTGAAATAAATATATATATATACATATATGCTATCTATGTCCCCACAAATTTGAATAGATACACCCACCCTGACATAAATATATATATATATATATATACATATATGCTATGTCCCCAAAAATTTGAATAGATACACCTACCCTGACATAAATATATGTATATATACATATATATGCTATTTATGTCCCCAAAAATTTGAATAGATACACCCACCCTGACATAAATATATATATATATATATATATATATATATATATATGCTATCTATGTCCCCACAAATTTGAATCGATACGCTCACCCAGACATAAATATGTATATACATATAAACTATCTCTGCCCCTACAAATTTGAATAGATACGCTCACCCTGACATAAATATATATATATATATATATATATATATATATATATATATATATATATATATGCCCCCACAAATTTGAATAGATACGCTCTCCCTGACGTAAATATATATATATATATATATATATATATATATATATATATACATATATACAAGGCATATACATGTATATTCATTATTGCACCGAAATATACGCACTCTGAAGCAGAAGAATTTATAGTGTCACAACTGTATTTGTTATTTTCAAGTCAATTATTTAAGTTTTTAGAAGAAAAATCAAATGACCTTTTTCCTGACTAGAGTGAGTATAGTAAATAACACAGTTTACTGTGCTAATTGATGTAGTTCTGTAATTGCCACTTCACTAGAGGTGTTCGAGCCCAGATAAAAAAAAGCCAGTATTTTGAATGCTGATTTTCTAGAAAAATAGGCCCACACTATTTTAAAGGTCTTCTTTATCCGTCTTCATTTCTATCCAAGTGTCGCACTAAATTAAGCCCAGTAAATATCAAGGCAAAAAATAATTCCATGTAACAGGAACATTTTTAACTCAACATCGATCACAAACTTCTTCATTTAATTGAAAACATTTTCACATTAGTAACAAGACAAATGAGAAACAATAATTTCTAATACCAAACCTCATCAACTCGGCATTAGGAAGTGTGCCTTGCTATCTTTGTGGTGAAAATATGCCATTTCAACCCCAAAGCCAAACCAACAACCGCTATCAAAATCAAAAGTCAATATCCATTTCGGAATATTGTGATAAATTTTAATTAATTGATTGACAAGTAACGGAGGCACTTGATTTGCTTACAATAGAAAAATAGGTAAAAAATATCCATGTCACTTATTTTTATTCAAATTTAGAATATTTTTAACAAAAATGATTCTGACAAACATTCCTGTCTGTAACCCAAATTTCCCTGAAAAAATCAAGAGACAAGAAATATATATTTGGTTTGCTTTCTATGTTTAATGGCATATCAACTTTTCTGTGCTACTTAATGCCAAAGTCATCCTTTTGGAAAAACAGCAGTGATATTATCTATCACATCGCTTGGGGGAATAAGGGTTTCATTTCTTTCCCAATGGAATTAGTCCAAAAGTGAATGTAATAGCAAGGCTAGTGTTCGAATTCGTTTACTTCGAGGCCGCAATCCCGCACTTTAGCCATCATGCCATTATAGCAACATTTCTTATTTTAAAAGAACCGTCAAATACGGGTCATATTCTTTTCCAGTCTTTCTTATTCCGTCAACTTTCGATCACAAAAATATTACTTTAACTTGTGTTTGTTGTGAAAGAGGAATAATATTTGGTACAGCCATTATTAGCACAAATGATTTTTCAAACGTCTCATCATAGTGCTTATTAATACTCTGATAGGAATCTAATAAATAATACACCTTTTTTCCTAAACTGCCTATACTAGTATTTCAACAGGGAAGACCTTAACTCGTATTTTTCGGCCCAAAATATCCCACAAATGTTCTATTTGGCAAAGATCATAGCGTCTTGTAGGCCCCAGAAAATATCAATGGCGTTATGCGGTAAATATTCCCTATCAGCACGTGCTCTATATGGGGTCGGGCATTGTTATTCCGATGTAGTATCCAGCGCTGGTTGGTATGTCTAGCTTAGCCCAGGAATTTTCACCGAAATCAAATCACACGGCTCAATTTTGTTGAACTGAAGAACTGCCACAATTCGCCACGTTGTGAATTTTTGATCCGAATAGCGGTGTTTTAGTTACCTCGGATCGTTTCAACTATGGGAGTCGATTTAATTTTGGCTGGAATCTACGCCGAAGAAAAATCGCTGTTTATGGATAAAATAGTCCCAGTCGCGATTCGCAAGAACACGCACAAAAAAAGAAAAACAACACTTTTGATTCTCGTATAATAAAACTTTCTCAAAGCTATTGTCTTTATCTCGCCATAGAAGAATTTACAGGAATGCGTAGAGTAAAAAAGAAAAAAAAAGGTCACACGAGACTCATTCGCTCGTTTTAGGGGGCGACAGAGAGAATAAGAGAAGGTGTAAGGGGGACAACTAATGATTCTTGGTTACTTTTAAAAGTTTCTTTTTCTCGGCTTTTGTTGACATAAAGATCTTGATTCGCAACGTTTCTATGTTCAACTATTGGTTCCGATCGGGCAAGCACAATTCACAAAGTCGTTTCGTCTGATTGAACTCTCGATTCGAACTCACAACTCTGTAGCTAACTCTCAACTCTCAACTCTGAAGCTAACTCTTCACTCTCAGGCGAACCCTCAAACTTAACTCAACTCAACTGGACTCTGCGCACTACTTATATGGATTGGGGTGGGCTATCGACAATTTGGGGAATGCGGAGTACCCCTTTATTGCCATCACTCCCAGGTCCACTCTGGCCCTGAGTGGTAGCACCTGATAAGGGTCCTATCTATGGGTTAAATAGAACTAAACCGTGCTTCCTTCACAATACTGATTTTTGCATTTTAACTGCGTATTTATGTTAAACTGAATTGTTTAGAATAGAACTGTTTTGACATTTAAACTGCGTATTTATGTTAAACTGAATTGCTCGAAATAGATCTGTTTTGACGTCTAAACTGTGTACTTGTGCTAAACTGAATTATCTGAAATAAAACTGCTTGACATTTAACTCTGTGTATTACCCAGTTGGCTGGGGCTGTAGAATACTCTGGTGAGTGTCCTGGATATGACACTAAACAATCTGTTGGTGAGGTTCCACTGAGGAATGCGGAGCACCCCTTCATTGCCATTGCTCCCAGGCCCTCCCAGGCCCGGTGTGGTAGTATCTGATAGGGTCATATCTACATAGAACTAACGGCATACTTATGCTAAACGGAATTGTTTGACTAAACTGAATAGCTTGAAATAGAAATGTTTTTGTCAATTAAACCGTACTTACATTTAAACTGCGTGCTTATACTAAACTGATTTATTTGAAATAGTACTGTTTTCTGACAATGAAACTATATTTACACTAAACTGAATTGTTTAACATAGGACTGTTTTGACATTTAACTGTGGGTAAACAAAATCTGTACTTATACTAAACTGAATTAGCTGACTTAGAACTGCTTGACAAACTGAATAGTTTGAAATAGAAATGTTTTTCACAATTAAACTATACTTACATTCAAACAGCGTACTTATGCTAAACTGAATTGTTTGAAATAGAACTATTTTCATAAAAATGGATTTGGCGTTAAATAGCCTACAAAGGTTGATATGCCATAAAACCCAAACAACCAACCAACACACATATATTTGTTGCTAGGCGCCTTTGGTGGTGTAATGGTTAGTAAGCTCGACTAGCAAACCTACATGAGTGAGTTCGGGTCTCATTGGGTGACCCTTTCATATGGCCTTGTGCCACATCTAAGCAAAAAGCTTAATAAATTACCACACATATATTTGTTGCTAGCTAGCTGACTAACTGCGCTTTTGTCCATTTAAGTTTGTGAGAATTTGATGAGGAAGAAGTGGGGTTTTAACTAATCTTCCAAGTGGGCGGATGAACTGTCTGCCTTGATAATCAGCATACAAAATCTTGGTTTTACCGGGAATCGAACGCCACGTTTATGTAGGAAATGCGTAAATATGTCAGGTATCAAAAAATTCTCCCTTTGAGGTAGTCCCCACATTCAAGAATGGAATGATACTTTTTCTGAACATTTTGTGGGTGGTAGTTGATGTTTGTTTGTTTTTTTTTGTTTGTTTTTGTTTTTTGTTTTTGTTTTGTTTTTGATAAATGAAACTAGAAAAATGATATACCAAGTGTGTTGAAATTCTTGATGAATATGAAGAATTGTGTGTACATTTCGTAATTCGAGGTCATTTCCTTTTTGGCCGAGTAGGGAACTTTCAGCACCTTGTTGCATACCATTTTCTTTCACTATCTTCCATCTTTTTTAAGGCTTCTTCATAATTCTTTCCGCTAAGATTTTTACCGGAAAAAAAAACATGCACGAGGTGCTTTTTGCAGTCTTCCAGTAGATTTTTTTTTAGATTAGGAGAACTCTGTTAAGACTTGAATAAATGGTAAGCCAAAAGTTCAATGAATACTGAATATGACCAGTTGAGTAAAACTTCCTGGATAATCTGTAACATTTTTGCCTCGTTATTTACGAAATATATATTAGACATTATCCTGACTAAACGATAAGTCTTTTCACTTTAGTAATTCCGGGTGCTTTTTATTGGTTGCTGCCTTTACTTGGTCTAATTGGAAGCAATACTGACTCGAATCAATCACCTGTTTCTCCGGGAGGAGCTCATTAGAAAGGATTCTCTTCCAATTCCGTTATATTCACAATATCACATTCTTGAAGTGAAAAATCATTTTGTGTGATTTGGTTTCACTTGTCCCATGGTTTCTTGCCTTTCACATTGCTGTAAAATATTCATTGTTCCTCATTCCTCACACCATATCAAATCTGAAACATTTTAAGTAACAAATGGCACACGAGAATACAGCCTAGTAGGACTTTTCGCTTAACTAATATGCAAAGCACACATAAATACGACAAAAATGATCAAGCTGATTCCAATTATTTTCTCTGTTTGATTTGGATATGTTGATTAAATTGTCTTACTTCTTCTGTTTTGTATAATTTTGATTATTTCCAGGTCTTCATTTGATCACCATCGACTTTAATTGATTTACTCGGCCGATAACTGTTGTTCATTAAAGATCACCAGAATGAAACTTCTCGAAAGACTTTTGACACGTTCAGTCATTCACAGAATCTTCTCCATGACATCGAACGAAAGACAAAAATCTCTCTCTCTCTCTCTATATATATATATATATATATATATCTTTTATAGACACACATAATTATATAAAGCTGATTGTACATAGATATCTCAAAAGTCTGAAATCCTTGTAAAAATGAACATTTATTTATAACATTTTTATATAACAGGTTCAAAACATTAGATTACTGTGAATCTTACAAACGTCTTTTTTTCATGGATATGCGGTGAATCGACTTCTTCGAGCTAAAACAACAGTGCTGTTGGTGTCGTCATCAGTGACACTCTTCGGTCGACCACGGCCTCGAGTAATTGGCTTGCCTGTAAACGGTTTAACTCCTCAGCCATTTCCCGCTGATTTCGACAAATAACAAGCAGAATGGCTCCGATACTTTCCAGCCTTGTCTCAGACTTAAAACTTAATTAATGACTGGCATTTTACAAATGACTTCAGTTATTGGTATTCGAGCCCAGTTGAAAATTAAAATATCGAAAGCAAATTTTGACAGCAGATAGATAATTCTTCTTGCGAAGTTTGGTTCAACACACTCTTGCTTCTCCGAATTTTGTCCGATATCGACTAAATAAAAATTAGTAAATATCTATATGTATTCATTTATGTGTGTGCTTATATAAACAACCAGGCCTTGAACTCAGACGACCTCTATTTTACTGCAATGGAATGTCATTAAACTTCATATTTGTGTGTTTGTATGAATCTTTTTCAGAGATAAAAGTCCTTAAAATAAAATCTAATCTCAAACAAGTTGTGAATATTTAGGAGGTAAATAAAGACAAGAGCTTTATTTTACAATATTAAATTAATGAAGTAACCGTTTAACGAAAGTCGGTCAGGTAACTAGAATGTCGCAACCTGAGGCAAAGAGAAGACGTAGCCATTGGATCCAATGAAGACGTTTTTTATGTCCCAACGAAACTTGCTGTATGACTTGAATCATTCAATGCTCCCTCATACTGGCACCCTAGGCTTTTGACTAACATATTTTCTAGGACACTAGGCCTTTTGTTGGATAATTTTGTCTTGTCAGATCCAGATTTAACACAACTTTATAGATAGAAATATATCTACTAATAAGAGAAGCTTCCTAGTGGTTATTACGGTTTTACATGGCCACGAAGGCAAAATATGACATCTTTTTATATGCGTGTTTAAGTATACTTGAATACCTCCATTTGTTGTTTTATTTACAGACATTAGGATGTACGCCAGACTCAACTATATTATAATGAAAAGGGGTTATTTGGGGAATGAATCCCCAATCACAAGGTACGATTTTTAATTGAAGTGTTGTATTTGTTTTACACAGAACTTTTCAATCATACATCTTAGATGCATCAGGGAGGTCTTCAGTGATGCGCTGTCTTCATTGCCGATTTCGGGTTATTTCTGCATCATATCAGCTCCGACAGTAACCCCGGCTTGACTCTGAAAGAGCCAAGCCACCTCCGTGATCGCGACGTGCTACGCTCGTGCCTCTACCAAAGCAAAGAAAAAATAAATAAAAAGGCCGGGGTTCGGCCGTTCTTATAGACATCTGTCTTTTAGTAAACAGCCAATGAAAACAGGGCATTCCACGCTCCTCTGCTATATAATACCATCTTTACCTCATCCGGTTTCGCCCGGCTACTTCCGGAATCGGTACCGAGGTAAGATGTTCGGGGAAAGAGAAATCTATTCGATTGAATCTAACTTCAACATTGCAACACAAAATTACTGTCTGTAATTTTTGTCTGACTTTTTAACAAGGGGTATCGTGTTGAACTAAACTACCGGTATCTCTCTATTCCGTAGACAATGTTATAGACAAGTGTATGGTTGCAAGGAAAATTATAACAAATAAAATTTTTAAGTTAAATTTGTTTATTGTAAAACAAACAGACGTTGTATGGTGTAGAATTTGTAGTCACAAGAAAGAATAATGTTCTTTCTCCCTTTGGATAGTGTCAGGAAAATGTAGTGTGAGTTCGTTCTTTGTCCAGTAAGTGTTGTGTGAGGGACCCAGTTATGGTAGGTCCAGGGCGTTGTGGGGGTGTGAGTTCGTTTATAAACTGGCGGTCGTCTTTGCACTTTTCCGAGGTGTGGAGTAAACTGCCTTCAAGCCAACCTCTTTTTATAGCTCGGCACAGTAAAGGGGAAGTTTCTGATTGGTTGAAAAAATTTTCACATTTAAGCCGTGTGCATGCGCAGAGCCTACCTGCGCAGCGAAGTGTTTTATTAATTTTGTAATAAGCCACCGTTCAGACAACATCCAGTTAATATAACCTTTTTTTTTTTAACGAAAATGTACGTTTTTTGGAATTTCTTTCCGAGTGTTTTTATTTATCTATTCATTTGTTTTATTAATGAGTGGGTATGAAATGTGTTGCGTTCTGGTTATTGAATGCTTGTAATATTGAATAAAGGACAAACCACGATATGAGAGGAAATAGAGATATATTGTCAGGAAAAAGTATATACAATAGAGAGACTATCAGTAGACAATAACATAGGATTAGTGAATACAGAATAAAGATATAGTCCCACGATAGTATTGGCTTCTGTTATTACGGTAGTAAGTAAGGTGATCTAGTGTGATCTCCAGTCTCCAACGCTCTAATACTATTCCTATAAGAAGCTGCTCTTCACTTTCTAGTCTGCCCTGGTATTAGTAGCTACTGCTATATATGGCAGATGGACTAGTTCATTATGTGGAAAAAGGTGGGTGATACCCAACAAAATGCATTAGTAAACCCGAATAGATTTCGATTGAAGTTGTATAACAACAGAAAAGTATGAAGGTCTATGGTTTGTCCCGTTTGGTTTCTTGGTTTTAATGGCATATTAACCTTTGTAGGTTATTTAATGCCAAAGCCAGCTGTCTAGAAGAACAGTAGTGATACTATTTAACCCATAGCTGAGAGAATAAGGGGGTTCATACCTTTCCCAAGGATATTTGTCCGAAAGTGAACGTAATAGTGCGACTGGATTTCGAACTCGCATACTACGATTCCGCAGTCCATCGCTTTAACCATTACACCACGAGGACACCCCCCCCACGGCTTGTCCTGTACTGATGTTGTTAACTACGCTTTGCGTTGTTTGTGTATCGCTTAGAAGAGGGTCTTTAACAGTGAGTTATGGCGAATAAACCGTTCTCATATCTGGGAAGTTTATTGCATTTCACAGTTACAAGAAGTGGCTCTGATCGGTCAGCAATGGAGACAACTGAAAGTAAATATTGAGCTATGTTTGATGTCACAAAAATACCGTTGTATTGAATTGGAATTTTAATCAGAGCAATATTAAGAAGCATATCCTTGTCTCTGTTCCCCACTCATTTTCTCTCTCTTTCATTTTATCTCTCCCTCGTTTTCTCTCCCTCGCT